>CAUYQG010075808.1:0-11596 GCA_963574415.1 Tarsius wallacei | reverse complement strand
GTAGTACATGTTGTGGACGACGCCGTGGTTCTCGATGTATTTGCCTGTGGAGAAAGGGGTGCCGGGGGAGTGGGATGGGCTCGGGGTCACAGCGAAGGAAGGACAGGGGGATGGGAGAGGCAGCATGGAAGCAGGCCAGATTCCCCGTGTTCTGGGTGGGGAAGTGGGCCGGAAACAGGGTGGGTGAGGGGGGCAGGCTCTCCCACGCTGCGTCGGAGAGTCTGCCCCCAGTGGAGCCAAGGTTCTAGGTCACGTTCAAGATGAGCAGGCACGTGTCCTTTGGCCTGCAGCTTCACTTCTACTCTCAGGAGTGGATCCTGCAGCTAAACGTGCACGTGTGCACGGATACACGTGCAGGGACCTTGGCACTGCCCAGGTCACTTTAGCAAAAGATTGGGGGCCACCTGGATGGTCATCAGAAAGGAACTGATTAGATAAATTATGGCACAGCCATCTCTCCACATCCTCAGCAGGAATTTACATGAGCCGAGAGGAGCCCCAGGAGATCTTTTTGAAATGTGTTTTTGCACAGAAACATGGCCATGCGGTACTAAATCCAAGAGGTGAGACAGGAGGTGATGGAGAGTGAGCCTCCCTCCCCTTCCTTGTCGGCAACACAGAGAGTAAAAGGGATGAGGTGTGCAGGGGAGAACGGCATGCCTCCAGTTGTGGATAGAAAGGGCCTTGGCTGCAGAAATGCTGGTGAGGGGGGTGGCGCGGTAGCTCATGCCTGTGGTCCCAGTACTTTGGGAGATAGAAACCCCTGGGCCCAGGGGTTTGAGACCGGCCTGAGCACATTGGCGAGGCCTCATCTCTACAATAAATCAAAAAAAAAAAAATTAACCTGGTGTGGTGGTGCACGCCTGTGGTTCCGGTTACTTGGAAGGCTGAGGCAGAAGGATCACCTGAGCCCAGCAGGTCAAGGCTGCAGTGGCCATGAGCATGCCACTGCACTCAGCCTGGGGGACAGAGTGAGATTCTGACTCAAAAAAAAAAAAGGTTAACTTGGGTCTTATGGGTGGAGGCAATTACTTGAAATAGAAAAGCTAATTAGTACAAATCAGCTGGGGAGGGGGTTGTAAAACAATTATCGATTGCTACCTCTGAGAAACTGGTTCTGTCCTTGGCTGGTGATTAAAGGGTAAAGTGAACTGCTAGAAAAACATGACAACTAGGCAGTGTTAAAATGGCCGCTCCTTGGTTGTAACGATTAAGTTTATAGAAAAAGAATAAAAAAAAAAATGCTGGTGGGGAGATAAGCTGCCTTTATCAGGATGAATAGCGTCCCCTAAAGTCATGCCCACCTGGAACCTCAGAGTGTGGCCTTTTTTGGAAATAGGGTCTTTGCAGATGTGATCAGTTAGGGTAAGATGAGGTCATGCTGGAATAGGGTGGACCCTGCATCCGATGACTGGTGTCTTTGTAAAAAGAGGGATTTTTTTTTTGGTTAGAGATGGGGTCTTGCTCTGTTTGTCCTGGCTGGAGTGCAGTGGTGCAATCATAGTTCACTGTAGCCTTGAACTCCTGGGCTCAAGCAATCCTAGAAGAGGGAAGTTTGAACACACAGGGAGAGGGACAGGTGAAGATGGAGGCAGAGGTTGGAGTGATGTTGCTGGATGCCAAGGACTGCCAAGGACTGCTGGCAGATCCCAGAAGCGGGAAGAGGCTGGAAGGATTCTCCCCTGGAGTCTTCAGAGGTTGCGTGGCCCTGCAGCACCTTGATCATGGACTTCTGGCCTCCAGAAGAACAAAAACCAATTCCTGTGGTTTTAAGCCACTCAGTTTGTGGTCCTTTGTTGTGGCAACCCCAGGACACCGACCCAGAGTCTTTGAAGGATACACAGAGTCTGGGAGGCAGTGGCTGCTGGGGGTGTTGGCTTTTCACTCTAACACCTTTTTGTGCTACTTGGCTTTTAAAAACCTGTGTCTGTATTGTCTGCAGCCTGGACAAATCTGGCAGGGAGGGCGTCCGGGGCGATGAGTGGAAAGGACAGAAATGGAGAGGAGAAGCTGGCAGAACTACCGTGGGCTGGAGGGGAGAGAAGCCGGAGCCCAGCCGAATCTCTCCTGTTGTCTGACATACCACCTCCAGAAGCCTTTTGGGGTTTCCTCCCTGTGATCACTATTTAATGACCTCATTTTTTTTTTTTGAGACAGGGTCTCTAAAACCTACAACTGAGTGCCACCACAACTGGCTAATTTTTAAATTTTTTTGCAGCAATGGGGTCTCGCTCTGTCACTTAGGCTGGAGTACAGTGGCATGATCATAGCTCACTGCAGGCTTGAACTCCTGGGCTCAAAAGATCCTCCCACCTCAGCCTTCCCAGTAGATGGAACTGCTGCTGTGCACCACCATGCCTACCTAATTTTTAAACATTTTTTGTAGAGGTGGGGTCTGCTCTGTCACTCAGGCTCAAGGGCAGTAGCACAATCATAGCTCACTGCAGCCTCAAATTCCTGGCAGCAAGCAGTTCTTCTGTCTCAGCCTCCCAAAGTGCTGGGATTACAGGTAAAAGCCACCCTGCTTGGTCACACACTGAGTGTTTTTATTTGCCTTTGATTGTCACCAATAGTGAGGGTTCTTAAAGGTCCCTTGGCTGTGTCCTGTCCTTGGAGCAAGGACCTCTTGCCTGGGGCAGGGCTCTGGGCCTCACTGGGGTTCCTCCTGGTTCTCAGACCCTCCTGCCCCCCAGGCCCCGTCCCGAGGCGACACTCACCAGTGACCAGGGTGAAGTGGCAGGGGCTGGTCATGGTGACGAAGGCAGGGGTCATATAGCGAGCCTTCACCCCATCTCGAGCCATGGCATCCAGGTTGGGGGTGTCCACGTCCTGGTCATAGTTCCAGCGGAAGCCGTCAAAGGACACAAGAAGCAGCTTGTTCCGGGAGCCCTGCCTGAGGAAGGGTGCCCCAGCCCCGGGAGCCAGGAGGGCAGCCAGAGCCACGGCCAGGAGGACAGTCGAGTGTCTCATAATGGGCTCTCCAGACGAGCAGGGCCACGGGGCTGGTTCAGGCCAAGGAGGAGAGCAAAGTCCCAGGGTCACCAGGGCTGGTCTTATCCCAGGCGTCTTTGGAAACGGTGACTCTGCACGTAATGACGTCATACCAGGGAGGACAGCTGCCTGGTGGTGTCAGTGCCACCCTCTGGTCCCGGGCTCACGTGTGTGGAGTGGTGTAAACGTGTACGTCTGCCTCTCTTGCCAACTGAGTCCCCTAGGTTCCTCCCCTCCCTTCACCCTCCTGGAGGGAGGGAGGCTCAGAGCCCAGAAGGGAGCCCATCCCATCTGGAAAACTGCTCCCCCCTACCATGGCGACTCTGGGTCCCTCTGCCCCAGCACAGTGTGACCCCAGAGGACCCAGGTGAGGGTAGGGTGGGCCCCTCCTCTCCGGGCCTTTGGGGGTGCAAGGGTCTGTGGAAGGTGTGTTCCGGAGTCAGGGCCAGGATCAAGCCTGGACAACAGCAGCTCAGCCCAAGAATGGCCATGTCGGGGGAACCCAAGGCTGGGTGCCCCTTCTCCTTCCTGCCTGTGTTAAGGGGCTCCTGGGGTGGGGTGAGCAGAGTGGGAACCTGATGGCTCTGGAGCGGGCCCTGTAGCTCTGTCCTTCTTGGGGCACTGGAACCTCAGGGAGGGAGCAGGGTCTTGGGCATTCTCTCTTGATGGATTTTCTGTCAACCAGGTGGTGGGAAGAGGGAGTCTCCCTTATACCTCGGGCACACGGGAAGGCAGGAGGGTAACCCCTGAATTCAGTGTACAGTTTTTCCTCCCTATTTATCTCTGTCCTTCCCCCCCATCTTCCCCTCTCCCCTCCCTCCCCTTTCCCCCCACCCTCTCCTTTCATCTTTCCCTCCCCTTCCCCTTCCTCTTCTCTCTCCCTTGCTCTCCCCCCACCTCCCCCTCCTCCCTCTTCTTTTCTCTGTTGTCTGTCTCTCCCTTCCTCTCCCCTCCTCCTCTCTCTCTTTTCTCTATTATCTCTCTGTCTCTTTTCTCTCTGACTTTGTCTCTCCCTCTCCTGTGTGTCTGTCTCTGTCTCCTTCTCACTCTGTACCCATTATGCATGTTCTGTGTACCAGACACGGTTCTAGGTTCTGGGGACGCAGAGGTGAATGAGACAGATGATATTCCCAACTCCCTCCCTTCTGGGTGGGGGCGCACAAAACAAAATTGATAAATAAGTAAAAAAAAAAAAAAAGATTGTGAGAGTTTCCTAAAAGAAAATACAGCAGGGAGACATGATAGAGACAATGGTGGTGGTGGGACCTGGATGGCGCCTGATGGGTGGTCGGCAGGGCCTTGCTGAGAGGATGGTGTGGGAGGTGAGTGATTCTGGGGGACTGTACGTCAGGGGTGTGGGGCATTGGGCAAGTGTGAGGGTGGTAGGGTCCATTCCATGGGTCGGGGGTTGTGATAAGGCGTCTGGTGTTCTTATGCCAGGCAGCAGAAGCAAGAGAGTGATATAAACTGATCTAATGTTAAAAAACAAACAAACATCCTCTCCATTTGCAGGTGGAGGATGGATCAGAATAAGAAGAGAGTGGATAGTGGGTGCTCCGTGGAGAGTTGGCTGCTGGTGCCTGAGCAAGAGATGAGGGTGGCCCAGACCATGGTGGCGGCCATGGGAGTGACAGGTGGGCATGGGTGTGAGATGGATTTTGGAGGTTTGACTGAAAAGATTTGCTGCTTGGTTGCCTGTAGGGGGAGACAGAAAGGGAGCAGTCTGTGGCAAGTTACAGCTTAAATCTTCTGGAGCCACAAACCTGCCAGCAGCGGTCCCACCTTCCTTATGACTTCTACTTGGCTGCAGCAAGCAGACCCCATAGTGGAGAAACTGCCAACACACTTAGATGACATTACAGAAGCCATCAGCAGCTCCGCTGAGGCTAGCTAGTGTGTCCTGACCCAGGGACCACGGGTGCAGATTCTTGGACCCTCCCTCCCTAGAATACACTCTCAAGAGACCTCCATCCCAGCAGCCACCTCTCCTGACACATACGTACACTCAAAGCTGAGAACCACAGGAGAGGGTGGCCACATTGTGGTTCCTACAACCCCTGTGCCTGGTGTCTGCTCCTTAGAGACCTGTGCCCACAGAGGCTGGCTTCTCCCTGGTGGAGCTCAAGGCACAGAACTCAGGCCACAGGCCTCCCACGAGTGCAACGGATGTCAGTGGTGTGTAGGGAGCACAAAGCATGATGCATACTCAGGGGAACTGCAGGCTGCTTTGGGAGAGGACGTGGGGCAAGACTGATGTAAGTGCTGTGGGGAGAGCCCAGAAGGCTTCTCTGAGCATCTGGCAGTCATACGAGACCTACAGGATGGAAGAAGCCAAGAGAGAGGAAGGAAACCTTCCAGGCAGAGGGACCAGACCCAAAGGGCAGGAAGCACCATATGAGGAGGGGGGCTGGAGTGGTTGGGCATGAGGCTTGGAGGCAGACATGAGTTGACCAGGGGCCTGCAGGCCATGGTGGAGTCTAGATTTTATGCTGTCGTAGAGACAGCTCATTGTTCTTCTGATATATGTTCTTCTTCTATGACAATATGGCTGCGAAGAAGAAAGACTACATTTCCCAGCATCCCTTGCAGCAAGCCTTGGCCATGTGACTATATTCTGACCAATGGTAGGAAAGGAGAATGTCACGTGACGCTTCCCACCTCTTGCTCTAGCTAGCTTTGCTCCTCCTCTTTTTTGATTTTTTCCTGCATCTGGTGCCTCTGTTCAGAGACTGCCCTGAGCCTAGATGATGAGGGGCTTCCAGAGGATGGCTGGAGTGGTCAGGAGGAGCCTGGCCTGGAGGGCATCTTGGGCAGCGTGGCCCAACTAGGCCTGGATGGCTCAGCCCCAGGCTGCTTCCTCCCAGGGAGGATTAAACACACTTCTGTATTGTTTCGGTTTCTGTTATGTGGGTTTCCTGTCACTCTCAGCAGGAACCTAATCCAAGCTGATAATAGAATTCTAGGTCAGGAGGCATTGCTGGGGTTAAGTAGGAGTGTGCCATGGCTACTGTGTGGGGATGGAGAGGACCTGGAGGCAGGGCCTGTGTGACAAGGGAGGCAGTGGTCCGGGGCCATGAACAGATCTGGGGTGCGCTTGGGGGCAGAACTGGTCTGGCCAGTGGGTGTGGGGAGTGGGTTGGGAAGAGGGAGTCCACAGGTCTGTTCTCACTCTGCACTTTCCCCTGCTGGAGTTGTGGGAATTCCAGGTCCTGCTCAACCTCTCCTGCCTGTTTGGGTCTGGCCTGGAGGCGGCACAAAAGGTCTGCTTTCTACCCTTCTCAGGACGTCTCAGCAGGCTGGGGGAACTCTTCCCTATGAATTTGGCCCTGTGCCTCACTGTCAGGGAGCTCCTTGGCTCAACTCTCACGAGTTTTCCTTTCTTTCCCTGATCTCGTGGAGTACTTAGACAAAAAGAGTTTATAATGGTTGGTCATAGCTCACAGTTACAGGGCATTTCACAGACCAGGCACTGGGCTATACCCATGGTCTCACTGAAGATTGGAGGTCGTTCTTGAAGGCAGGGGTTAGTAAAATCCTCACTTTACAGTTGAGAAACGGAGGCAGAGAGAGGTAAGGTCACTCAGTGAGTGGAGAAGCTGAGCATGGACCCAACCATTCTGGCTCTAGAACTGCAGGTTTTAACTACTTCCAGATGCTGTCAATTTACCAGAATTTGTTCCTTTAGGGTCCTATTGTCAGACTTTGGGACTATTGACAACATTTTCTTTAAAGAATAGTGCAGCTGGCGGGCTCAGTGGCTCACACCTGTAATCCCAATACTTTGGGAGGTTGGTGGGGAGGATCACTTGAGCCTAGAACTTCAAGACCAACCTGGGAAATGTAGCATGACTCTATCTCTAAAAAAAAAAAAAAAAGTGTAGTGAATATTTTGGCATCCCTCCTTCCCTCCCTCTCTCCTTTCTTCTTCTTCTTCTTCTTTTTATACATTTTTGTTATTTTCTTGGAGTACACACAATATACCTAGAGAGGGATTATTGGACAAAGGATATAAAAGTGACTTGGTTCTCACAATAGAATTGCTGTCAGGTGACAAAGATGTTTTCCTTGACCTAACTCTAGTCGGGCTCCTCCAAACCTTCAAGGTCCTGACCTTGGGCTCTGTTCTTGGCCCGTTTAGTTCAGGTTTTGCAAGACTCCTTCTGGGTCAGTGTAGTGAAATTCCTGTTTGATCACCCTTGATATTTGATCAAATTCCTCATCCCCTGGCCTGCTTTCAGCATGAATCCTGTTGTTGGTCTAGCAAGAATCCTCCTAGTCTCCTCAGTAATTTTCCAGCCACTCCCAGCCCTGCTCCTTGGCCGTAAATCCTCACTTTTCCTGTTAGAGTCAGATTGAACCTGATCTCGCTCCCCTACGACAAAACCCCATTGTAGAAGCCCCTGTTAAATAAAGTCTTCCTTACTTCCTGTAACAAGTGTCATGAGTAATTTTCTTCTTTAACACCAAGAGAGATTGAAGTGCTTGATGGTACCACCAGTCATGAGTGAATGTAAATATTCCCTCTGCCCTGCTTAGGGATACCTTCATTGAGTTTTACTTTAAATTCCTATTCAATGGTGTAGTAAATGTGTAATGATATCTTAAAGTATTAAGCCAGAGAAGCTGGGAGATTTTCCATTTTATTTCTATCTTTATCTCTGTTTCACCAAGTGCAGACTGTTTATCATTCTTTTTTGTAATTTTTTTTTAGTTGGAGTCTCACTCCGTCGCCTAGGCTGGAGTGTAGTGGCACACTCATGGCTACCCCAGCGTCGCCCTCCTGGGCTCTGGCAATTCTTCTGCCTCAGCCTTCCAAGTAGCCAGAACTACAGGAGCTAATTTTTGATTTACTGTCGAGACAAGATCTCGCCAAATTGCCTGGGCTGGTCTCGAGCCCTCAAACTCAGGCAATCCACTTGCTTCGGCCTCCCAAAGTGCTGGGCTTACAGGCCGAGCCACCAAGCCCAGCCTGTTTATCATCCTTGACCATTAAGTGGGCTCTTCAGCTTTGAATCTTATGGTTTTACTGGTTCTTTACGTATTTTGCCATGCCTATCTTTTTTGAATATATACTTTTATGTATATATAATTTTTTTTTTTGAGTTGAAGTCTCACTCTTTGTCACCCAGGCTGGAGTGCAGGGGCTCACTCACAGCCACCGCAGCCTCGACCTGCTGGGCTTAGGCGATCCTTACGCCTCAGCCTCCCAAGCAGCTGGAGCTACAGACGCACGCCACCATGCCCGGCTAGTCTTTGTGATTTATTGTAGAGACGAGGTCTTATCAAGTTGCCCAGGCTCAGGTAATCCTCTTGTCTCGGCCTCTCAAAGTGGGACTGAGCCACTGCGCCCAACCTATATATAATTTTTTTTAGTCCAAGTCTCACTCTTTCACCCAGGCTGGAGTGCAGTGGTATGATCACGGCTCACCCCAACCTCGACCTCCTGGGCTCATGTGGTCCTTCTGCCTCAGACTTCTGAGAAGCTGGGACTATAGGTGCATACCACCACATTTGGCTAAATTTTACATTTTTTGTAGAGTCAAGGTCTCGCTATGTTGCTTAGGCTGGTTTTGAACTCCTGGACTCAAGTCATCCTCCCATCCTCCACCAAAGTGCTGGGATTACAAGCATGAGCCACTGTACCCGGCTGGAATATATTTTTTTCCCACAAACATTTGTCATTTATATTTGTCACTTGTAATTTGCCCCACTCCCTTGCATGCTGAGTATTCTTTAGGTTGAAGGTGGAGTCTAAGCTCCCCGAAGACAGAGGTCTGCTGTATTTTTCCTTGTTGTGTCCCCAGAACCCGGTATAGTCTCCAGCAAAGTAGGTGCTGAGTGCATTTTTGTTGAATGAATAAATACATTTACAGGGAAAAGGTATGCAAATATTTATCATACTTTCTGTTTACACAAAATATTTTTAAAAAATAAACTTTTTTTTTTTTTACAACAGTTTTAGGTTTACGGAAAAAATTTAAAGAAGTACCAAGAGTTCCTGTACTTCTTTATACTGTATACTTTGAAACTGTATACTTTGCACCCAGTTTCCATCATTATAACAGCTCATTTAATGTGGTTCTTGGCACCATTAAGGAGCCAGTACTGATAAGTTATTATTATGAGCCCAAGTCCCTACTGTATTTAGTCTTTACCTGGTGTCTTTTTTTCTGTTCCAGGATCTGATCCAGGACAACACATGACATTTAGTCATCATGTGTCCTCAGACGCCTCACGGCTGTGACAGTTTCTCAGATTTTCCTTGTTTTTGATGACACTGACAGTTTTGAAGAGTGCTGGTCAGGTGTTTTGTAGAATATCCCTCAATTGGGATTTATCTGATGTTTTTCTCATGATTAGACTGGGATTGTGGGTTTTGGGAGGCAGAGATAGAGAGCTGTTCTCATCAGATCATATCAAGGTCCACACTATCAACAGGACTTATCACTGGCAGTGTGGACCTGGGTCACCTGGCTGTGTAGCGTCTGCCAGGTTTCTCCTCTGGGATGTGGCTCTTTCCTGGCCTCCTACCCCCTTCTTAGATCTGCTCTTTGGAAGGAAGGTCATGATCGCACAGAGAGGTGGGGCTTAGAGTCTGCTTCCTTGAGGGCAGAATATCACATAAATTATTTGGAATTCTGCATGGGAGATTTGCCCCCAGCCCACTTATTTGTTCGATCATTTATTTATATCAGCATGGACTCATGAATATTTATTTTGTACCTCGAGTTATCATCTTATATTACTTTATTTTGCTGCTTGAATTGCTCTCACTTTGGCCACTGGGTGCTCTTTCTGCTGGCTCCTGGCCTGTTTCACATATCCTCATTGTGTGTGTGTGTGTGTGTGTGTAGTGTGTGTGTGTGTGTTTTGAGCACTGGAAGATGCTCCAGGCTTACCGTGTATGTTTTCTCCTCTGTCCTAGAGTCCAATATTTCTCAAGGAGCCCTGGTTTTTTTTATGGAAAGATATTAGATACCAAGATCTGGGTGCTGGGTGTGTTCTTTGGTACTGGGGTGGGGAAAAAAACATTTGAACGTCATCATCCCAGCTGTCCTTGGAGTTGAGGGCTCCCTGGCTAAGGCAGATGGATATAAGCCTAGAGGGACAGGGCGGATGGCTGGTCTGGGTGTGGCGTTGATGACAAATCAGTGTCCGTAGGGGAGAGGGCTACCTTTGAGAGCCTATAGGAAAAAGTGTTTATTCCCTGCTTTTCTTGCTTAGGGGGTCCTTGATGCCCTGCAGGACCTGTTCCCAGAGGCCTCCTTGGCCTGGGGATCAGGTAGATTTGACACTTGCACAGGTAGAGATTGCCCCGTGCAGCTGAGCCTCGTGTGGGGCTCAGGCCTGGGAGAACTGGTCTCTGGGTCTGCTGGTATCTCTGCTAGTGGCTGAGGAACATACCGGCTTGTCCTCTGCAGGTTGCTTTGAGTTGATACCCTGTTCTCCTTTACAACCAGAAAGGAATAGATTCTGTTGCAGTTGTTTATGTCTCCCCCAGGAGGTCGTGAGTAACATTGTATTTCCAGTTTCTGGTCCAATGCCTGGCACACAGTAGGCGTTTAGTAAATGACTCTTGGCGGGTCATGGTGGCTCAGCCTGTAATCCCAGCACTTTGGGAGGCCGAGGCCAGTGGATTGCCTGAGTCCGCGGGTTCAAGACCAGCCTGGGCAACTTGGTGAGACCTCATCTCTACAATAAAAAAAAAATACATAAATAAATGACTCTCACTTGAGTGCATGAATGAAAATAACACATGGACGAAGTTAGCATGGTCAGGACTGTTGCAGTTGCTATCCGATTGGTCTCCTTGCTTCTCCCTTGTCTCTACTCAGCAGCTGGAGTGATATCCTAATGAGAATCACTCTCTCCCTTCCCTGGCTGGGGTACAGTTGGGGCTGGTGCTCCCGGAGAGCCCCATATGCCCTAGTGAGGGCTGTGGGCATGGGAGTAGGTCCTTACACTGTGGGCCACCCTCTCTGTTGGATTGAGCCGGCTTCCCCAGTTTTCCACAGTTGCAACGTTGAGTCTCGATGGGTATCTCTGACCCCCAGTCTCTCTTTTGGGGTGAGCGTTGTTGCCAATACAGTTTGCTTTTGGGGGCAATGATGGAAGAACAGCCCAGTTATAAAATCTGGCTGGTTGGGAAATCCCCATCAGGAGGGAACTTGACATGGGGACATGGCCACGAGCCTTCCCAAACAGTGTCCAGAATGCCACTGTGGTGATGTCTGCCACCCTGGGAGGATTTCAGCAGTCCAGTGAGCCCCTGGGCTTGGGGACTGGGCTGGGTGCTGTATCCTGATGTCCCTGTTTCAAGTGTCTGGGGATAGTGGGGACCCCTAGCAGCCACATGAGACAGGCTGAGGCTCACCAGGTATATTCTGGCACCGGCTGAGCCCCCAGGAGGGCCATGGTCATGACCATGATGTGGTTTGTAGGAGAGAGACAATGACCGACCCAAGGATGGCAATTCCTTCCCAAAGGGGGACTGCAGTCCAGTGAAGCTGTGGGGGGGGGGGTAGGGGTGGAGGTGGGGAGGGAGGAGGGTTGAGAAATTCAGCTTCTCTCCTCCTCTCCCCCCAGAAAGATTGCAGGCCCCCCC
>CAUYQG010075807.1:0-57250 GCA_963574415.1 Tarsius wallacei | reverse complement strand
TATTTCCAGGTGTTTTTGTTTTTATATTACTGAAATTGTGATTTTAAAGAAATTTCATTTTCCGAATTGTTGTTCCTAGTATCTAAGAATGCAGTTGATTTTTATATGTTAACTTTTCACCCTGTGACCTTGCTAAATTTGTTTATTATTCTAGTAGTTAATTTGCAGGTTCCTTAAGGTTGTCTACACACAAAAAAATTGTATCTGAAAATAGGAACAGTTTTATTTCTTTCTTCCCATATTGGGCCTGTTATTATTATTTTTATTTTTAATGCTTTATTTCAATGGATAGGTCTGCCAGTACAATACTGAATAGAATTGGTAAAAAAGAAAAAATCTGTTAACTCTCTGGCAAGTACTCCTTTTCTTTCTTTTAAAGCTGAGCTCCTCAAAGAATGGCTGCATAGTCTTTAACCACCACATGCTTCCTATTCACTCTTTCATCTGCTAACCTGAGCATCTGTCTATAGTACTCTATTAAAACCACTTTGTCAAAGGTGCTAATGACCTATTTATAGCAAAATCCAACCGGTCTTTCCTAGTTCTTCCTTTCTTCCCCTTCCTATGCATTTATCCTGATCCTTACAGCTCTCTCATTTCTTGGTTCCAAACTACTTACTATGAATATTTGCCTCTTAAATTGTTTCCTAATTGACACTTTTTCAAGCAATTCCCAATTGCCTACCTCTTTTCACTCTGCTTTCCTGGGGGCAATTGCGTTTGCCTCCCAAACTGCAACTCAACATGAGTATTGATGATTTCTAGATCTGTATTTACTGCTTTAATCTCTCTCAACCTCCAAATCGAATATCTAGCTGCCTATCTAGCTAGAATATCTTCTGCTACAGTGTTCCATGGACACCTAAAATTCCACATGTATAAAACTCAGCTCATTATTTCTTCCTATGTTCAACGGGCATCTTTTTCTAAATGTTTGAACACATTCGCCAGTAGAAATTCTCCAAACGCACAAAGCTATTTAATGACAATCTTTGCCCATGGTATTCCTTCTGGCTGGAATGTTCTTCCTACTTTTAGTCTGGCTCATATATACAACTCAAGTCATTGCTACTAAGAAATCTTTCCTAACCAGCCACACTCTACCCTAGCCAACTAAAATTGAACTCTGTGCCTGGTGTAGACTTCCTTCAGATTATCTGTAATATCTTTTTGAGTTACATATTTGTTTATATGGCTGTTTCTTCCTACTAGATTCAAGTACCTATAACTTGTTTCATTTGTTTTTGTGTCCCTAGGCCCTGCCATGGTGCCTTGTCCTTTAGTAGGTTAAGTATCTGTGGTTGTATGAATATACAATAAGGCTGGTGGAGTGTATCAATCTAGATGAAAAAAATTAATATTATGGTACACATGTGGAAGAAAATTGTGGTGACAGAAAGTGAATGAAAGTGACAGAATCTCTGAAAGAGGTATGCTCTGAATGCTTTTCAGTTTTTCTCCAGAACTTTCCAGGGAAGTGGATAAATGCCTCTGGAATCCAACCATTCCCTGCTCTAATTTGGTGCTAAACAAGAAAGTGGATTATGATTTAGCTTCTCATTTATATCTGCCTACAGAAACAAAGTGAAAACAAACAAAAATGGACTTATTAGAAAAATTGAGAATCCAGCCTGTTGAGAAGTCATCATTCTTGTTTTAAAGGAAGTAATTGGCATTTGACTTCTTTGGGTTTGGTTAGAATAAGTTGACTTCCCTAGATCTTACCATGTCTAGATATCCTCAAAAATCTGGTCTGGTCTACAGAGCTAATCTCAGACCCTGGAGCAAGGTCTTTCCTTGTTACCTGTCAGTATAGCTCACCTGCCCCAAACCAAGTCGCACTTCATGTTCTTCATGAGACTTTCTAACTAAAGAATTTACATTATGTTTTCTTTTTTTTTTTGAGTTGGAGTCTCACTCTGTCGCCCAGACTGGAGTGCAATGGCCGCTCCCGGCCACCGCAGCCTCTACCTGCTGGGCTCCGGCGATCCTTCCGCCTCAGCCTTCCAAGTAGCTGGAATTACAGGTGCGTGCTACCGTGCCCGGCTAGTTTTTTTGATTTATTGTAGAGATGAGGCCTCGCCTGCCCAGGGGGGTCTCGAACCCACGGGCTCAGGCAATCCACTCACCTCAGCCTCCCAAAGGCGCAGGATTACAGACTGAGCCACTGAGCCCGGCTTTACATTATGTTTTCATCAAAGAATTCACCAGGAGAGCCTTAAGGCTCATTTGAGTTCTGCCTAATGTTATATAATGGAATTATCTATTATGTCTTCTCTAGTGTTACTGTTGAGAATGAACTCCCCTAAAGTTAGAATGAAATATGAAAAGAAGTGAAAATGTGAAGGATGGGAATAGTTAGACATGTGAAGGCAAGAAGATTGAGCTATAATGCTGGCTATGAAGCCGTGGCTGAAGACAGTAACAGCTGGGAAAGTAAAGAGACCCTAAAAAAAAGAAGTGAATAAATGAGGGTATAGAGGATTTTTAAAAATTCAGAGTTGATGAGTTGTCACGTAATTTCTCTCGGCTACAAAGTGTTTTTTGTGTGACCTAACAAATGCTGAAAGTCAGTTTTGACAAGGCATCTTCTCTTCTAAAGGCATCACACCAGGTTATAAAGAGAAGGTGCTTTTTCTCATTTGACTTCTAACTCGGCATGAAATAAGATTCACTTACTTATTCAAATATGTTTTAAACCTACTGCATGCTGATCAGGGTGCCAGGGACAAGGGGCATGACTCTGAGTAGGATGGACAGAGAAGTGGCCAGTAAGTCAAGCTGACAGACACTACTTGGCATGAAAAATATGAGGAAAATGTAACACGTATCTGGTATTATGAGACCAAAGAGGAAGGGCATCTTTTGGCAGCTGAGAGAGGCGTCCCAAGAAAAGCTCCTTACTGGACTGGAATCTCCAGGATAACAGGACTTTATCTCTCTTGTTCATTCGGACATCCCTAGAACCCAGAGAAGTGCCGAATGTATAATAGAAACTCACACAAATGAGTTGAATGATTAAATTCACCAAAACCTGTCTTTTCCTCATTTGCTTGAATGGGCACTGTCTTCCTGGGAGATGCTGTTCCTAATCTTTGATTCTTAGTATTTCCTTTTGATCCAGGTGAAATGGGGACCAAAGTGAGGCCCAAACTTTACCTGTACAATGACCATTAGTATACCTAACCCTGAATTGTACCCCGCATCTTTAAAATAAAAATTTTTTAAGAAAAGTATTTCTTTATGAGAAGAGAACAAATTTATCTGGAAGTACTGATTAACCAATCTGTCACTTTTCTTGCCCTTAAAGTTTCATAAATGTCAAAATTTTAGTGTAAACTCTTAATAACTACTACAGCAAGTAAAGTCAATGAAATGTCAAAAAGATATTGAGCCTCTTTTAAAAACTGAGAAAACCATTTGCAATAGGAATATCACGGTACAACATAAAATGAAGCTTTAACAACTCAAGGAAGCGAGCGCCTGCTTCTATTTGCACTCTTTCACAGACTAACTAGTGTTTTAACTAGATATTTGCAGAGAGGTGAAACGCCTAAAGATCATTGGATTATTATTTGCAGCTACTTCTCTGCACCACAAAGAAATTAGCTGCCAACTCTTCTATTCTGGTGGCTAAAGTGTGGAAAGGGCGGGACTGGGGAATGAGGACCACGGTGGTTGCCCCATGCGGCTGAGCCGGGAGGCCCGTGGCACCCAGGGAGCTGGGCCATGCAGGCCACAAGGCTGGATGGAGGCGCTGGGGCCATCCCCATGGAGATGCTGTACAGCCTGGCCTGCTCGGCCAGCTGCTCAAGGACCACAACGAAGCCCAGCCACTGGCTGTGTGTCCGGGCCGTCTGCCTGAGGTCTACAGGTATTGCCATGTGTGAGTACCTGAGGAACTCCCTGAAAGACCCGTGACCTGGACCAGTGACCCTGGTGATGGAAGGCTTGGAGGAGGGCAACACAGACTCTTTTCCTCTCCTTACAGGTATCTGGAGTCCAGATCATGCCTTTATGCAAGTCTTGACCCAGGTGTGTGGGGGACCTCTTACTCTCAACAGTGCCACCCTCAGTTCCCAGGGTGGTTCTCTGAATGTTGAGGAGCTCCAAGAACCCTGGCCTCACTTGTCCTTGGTCACTGATGGAGGACCCATCGGGGATGGCGAAAGCCCTGAGTGTCGCCTTGGCTCGACTGTGGTTGATGTATCTGTGCCTGGAAAGTTTGGCATCATTCGTCCAGGCTGTGCCCTGGAAAGTGCCACAGCCACCCTCCAACAGAAATACTGACTGCTCCCCTTACAAGCCTCCTGCTTATGAAACTTAGGGAAGGAAGGCCCAATAACTGGTACTGGATACTATGGGTCTGTCTGCTGGTGACTGATGAAGCCTCATCTGCAGAAGCCACTGGAACTAATCACTGGCCTGGCTCTTTAGGCCACTTGTCTTTCTAAACACTGTAGACTAAACCCCGGAAGCTGCTGGTTTAGCCTCAGACCTTGCGGAAAGTTGGTATTTATTATTTATGGTTTCATATATCAGCCAAAAGCTGAATGGAGTGGCTGAGAACATTCCTAGAATGGCCTTATTCTGATAAGTTTCTTCTATCTTTTTTTAATTTTTAATTTTTTTTTTTAGTCAGAGTCTCACTTTGTCGCCCAGGCTGGAGTGCAGTGGCATGCTCACAGCCACCCCAGCACTGACCCGCTGGGCTCAGGCGATCCTTCTGTTTCAGCCTTCCGAGCAGCTGGAACTACAGGCACACACTACCAAACCCAGCTAATTTTCTAATATATTGTAGAGATGAGGGCTCGCCAAGTTGTCCAGGATGGTCTCGAACCCTTGAGCTCAGGCAGTCCTCTCGCCTCGGCCTCCCAAAGTGCTGGGATTACAGGCTTGAGCCACCGTGCCCAGCCTTTCTTTTTTTTGAATTGAAAAGTAGTTTAATAACCCAGAGTTAGAATCTGGTGGGTGATGGCACATGAGGTTCAAATCAGCTACAAGTGCTGGTGCTATTTAAAAAGTCTCAGGTAGCCCAGGGCAGGGGTTGGGCTCCTGAAGCTGGAACCAGATTGGGACCAAGACTGTCAAGCCATAGGCCAAAGGCTATTCCTCTGAACCAGCAGGGCTGTGGTGCGGTGTGTTGTAGCTGCCTGGTGCGGAGAGTAGTCATTTTGGCCTAACAGAGACCATGCCATCAGTGAACAGAGAAGTCTGCTCAGTTGGGGGCGGGGGTCCAAGTTAAAACATATGTCTTTTAGGGTTTTGCTAGAGGGAGAAAGGGGGGGATATTACAAAATAAATCTTTACTGTCCTTTTCATCCAGTGACTTTTTCCTTATGTATTAATAAAAAGTTACAGTTGGTCATACCCATATCCCCAGAATACCTTCATTTAAGTCCAGTGTTGCTCCGCAGCCTGTTGTCTTTACTTATATGTATACCACGGGGTAACAAGTGTTAAGCTTTATTGTTGTTGGGCATTTGGACTATTTTTCTTTAATATAAAGAAATGCCACTATTAAACATACACACAAAAATAAAGTTTGGAAAGAAAACAAATCAATGACTTCAAAAGAATAGCCTTTAGATGAAAACGTCCACAAATAGTGAGAGGTGGGTCAACAAAATAAATTTCAAATGGGAAGATTCACCAGTTTACTGCTTTAGTATCTGGGATAAGTCAGTTCTCAGTCTATTTCCTAATTTATGAAATACAGATATCGTGATTCTTGCCCAACCTCGTGGTGTTTCTATGAAGATCAAAAGGGATACTATAGGTAAAAGAACTTTGAAAATGATAAAAATCAGTCTGAGCATTAACTGTTACAATGATCTTATGAATGGAAAAATGAAATTTGAATTGCTGACCACAAATGTGGCATGAAATGAATGATCTTTAATGTTCCATATTTGGTTCAGAGCCCTTGGTTAGTTCACAGTTCATCACTTAAGATACCGAAAAGAATCTCATGTTAAGTAACAAGATTTAGGAATTGGATAAAACTTTTTTTTTTTAAAAGGCTAGTTCTAGGATTAGTCTAACAACCAAAATCATAAGCAAATATCCTTTCAAAGGATGTCCTTTTAATGATTTAGGAAGCTTTTTAGGCTCTCTGGACTTCTCATAGTGGCTAGTGTGGAAAACTCACTTACCCAAGAGGTTTGGTTGACTAATTAAACAATCTGCACCAATTTGATGACCACAGCTGTCCAAATAAAACCTGCCTCAGTGGAAGACTCAGAGCAAAACTGGACATGGCAGGAGCTAAGAGGAGAATCCAATCCAGGGAAGACATCCCAGCCGGCCACGTTCCCTGAGTGTTTGAGAAGCAACATCTTTATAAGACTGAAAGGGTTTATTTTAACTAAAACAAAAAGAGATGAAGTACCAGTTACCACTAGCAAGGGTGATCTTTATCTGTCTTTGTTGACCTGAGAGAAAGGGAAGGAATCTTAAGAGACCCCAACAGCTACAGGCTCCCCACAGAGGACATCACCCGCACATTTCTCACACTTCTTGGATTTTTCCAGTGTTACCTTATGTTAGAAGAAGTTGCCATGAGAGTCAAATGCCCTCCCATTCGGGTGACCCCGCGTAGGTGTTGCCGACTACCCTGCACTCAGCAGAACCAGCACTTTCCCAGTCTGCTTCTGGTTAAGGCCAGCGCTTGCTTTGCGAAGGTTTTGTGGTGCCCTCCTGGCTTTATTTCCTCCGAAGGCTCTCTCCCAGCCCCTGTGAGCCCTCACCCTGAGACATGGCTAATGTGCTAATTACCACGAACCCAAAAATGTAAGTTGTAAACAAATGAGAGCTGTGTTTATAATCAATCAGTTTTATGACCTCCTGATGGTGACGATCTCCGTGGCGTTTACATGGGAAGACCGCACAGCAGTCCCAGCAGCTGGCCGCTCATGTTGCGTTAAGCAAGGGACGATGTGGCCCATTAATCGTAGTATTTGCTCTGAAGGGAACGTGACTTTGGCCAAATGGCCAGTCCTGGGTCTCAGGATTGCCAAGTCAATTATTTTCAAAAATTTTAAAATCAGCTTGGATGATTTTCAAATAATCTGTGGTTTGGGGGCCCATACTTCCCCCAAACGAAAAACCAAAAATGCATTCTTTCTGAGCTGCAATTTGATATGTACATGATTTGAAGACAGCAGTGAGATGCTAAGCCCAAGGAGCAGGCTTGGCCTGGATGCACAAAGAGAAGTTCATCCCCTCTGACTTAGCGAATGCCCTTTGGCACTTGACTCTCTGCCCCCCTCTGCGTGTTTCTTCACCTGAAGGCTGAGAGAGACATGCCCTGGCAGCAGATGTCTGAAGAACACTTGGGGATCATAAGACCAGGAGGATCCATGCAAAGCATAAATATCATAAAACATGGCAAGAGAAATGTTTACACCAGTCTGTGGTTTCTGATCAAAGCCTAAATTGCTGGGTTCTTGAACGAAAACTTCTGGCTGCACATATGAGATCTGCAACTGTCTTTGGCATCTATAAAATATGATTTGTGAGGTGCCAAACAATGTCCCGGGGGTCTCCAAAGCCTGCTTCTTTGGCACCAAGATCCTTCATTCTGAGTCATGCCAGTGTGTGGAGATGTGGGTGCATGAACTTTGGCTGCATTTAGGGTTTGTTAACAGTGCAAAGGATTTGCCAGTGAAGCCCCCAGTGCATTTTGCCCCAAGCACCTTGCCCTTGTAGACCCCTGGGAAAACCAAGTTCATCTGTTTCTCATTCATTTACACTTTACTCATCAAAATGTTGGTTTTGGTTGGATTCCTTTGTTTTCATTTCAAGAAACCTTTAAGAATCCAGAGTGGGGAAAAGATGGGGAAATTAACTAGAAGTGCTGATGACCCTAAGTTCTCTGTCCTGTTTCGAGCATTATTTATGGTCCATTGTATAACAAGCATTTTTTCCCACTCTTCCTCTTATCAGTTTCCCTAAGTTAGAAAGAAAGAGAGAGAGAGAGAGAGAGAGAGAGAGAGTGAGAGAGAGAGAGAGAGAGAGAGAAGAAAAATAAAAAGCAAAGCAAGAAAGAAAGCAGTGAGGGAGGGAGGGAAGGAGAGAGGAAGGAAATAAGGAAAGAAAAAGAAAAAAGAAAGACAAACAAGAGTGAGAGAAGGAAGAAGGGAGGGAGGGGGGAAGGAAGGAAGGAAGGAAAGAAGGAAAGAAAGGGGGAGGAAGAGGAAAAGGGAGGGGGGGAGGGAGGCAGATCTTCACTTCTGTCACATAACCAGAGATTTGGAAATAAGCTAGAACCTGCAGGGTTTCATAAGGGGACAGTCATAGGATCGTAGATTTGTCTTTCCTTTCTCTCTCTCTGATGTTTAGAGACAATTGCTTTTTCTTAGGTTCATGAAAGTGATTGAGTGGCTGGGAACTGTTTATCCCCATTAACTTTAAGGAATAGGGAAAAAGAATCTAGTATTTTTTTTTCTTTTCTTTCCTTTGTCAAATACTCTTGAAACTATGAATATTTGTGAGCTGCAAGAAAAGTAGATGTAGTTTATTTTCTGGCTTTTTGAGGAGTTTTATGTCCCCTTGAAGCAGCTTTTCCTTTAGCTTTTATTCAAAATCAGTAGCTGTAGGCATTTAAGCAAATTCCTTCGTTGCTTACAGTTGTAAATTTGCTAATCTTTGGAAGTAGAAATAAAGTTAGATTACATTCTATCTCCCTCACCACCAGAAAAAAGAGAGAGAATTCCCGCGATTCCATAGTTTACACATTCCTGAATAACAACCGTAATCCAAACTTGGTAGAAAGGTGAAGAGAAAGATCTCATTTAAAGAGTGCATTACTAGCTGGGCTCGGTGGCTCAGCCTGTAATCCCGCGCCTTTGGGAGGCTGAGGTGAGTGGATTGCCTGAGCCCGCGGATTTGAGACCCGCCTGGGCAAGCAAGACCTCATCTCTACAATAAATCAAAAAAAAAAAATTAGCCGGGCATGGTAGCGCACGCCTGTAGTTCCAGCTACTTGGAAGGCTGAGGCGGAAGGATCGCTGGAACCCAGCAGGTCGAGGCTGTGGTGGCCGGGAGCAGCCACTGCACTCCAGTCTGGGCGACAGAGTGAGACTCCAACTCAAAAAAAATAAAAAAATAAAAAAAATAAAAATAAAGAGTGCATTACTATTGATTATGTATTATATGTACTGTATGACTTTAAACTTGGTTCTTATTTAAAGAATAAGGAATTTACATTGTTGTGTTATACCTTTTGATAAAGGCAAACCTCTGGGTGCTATTATTAGGTATCTCAATAACATCTTTATTTACATGTATTATGTCTAATGATGTGACAGGTGCCCATATAATTTGGCAAATTCATTTCCGTTTTACCTAGTAATGACTTTACTTTTTGTCATGTACGCCAAATGGTAGAAGATCAGTATAATCTGCAAAATGTGGCTAATTGGACAAAAGAAACCTTGCTGTTATGGTACTTAAGACATTCCAGGATTACCACTACAGCTTGACGTTAAATACCATTCAAGAGGGTGGCAGCCTGGCAATGACACTGAAAGTCTGTGCTTTGGGAATCGGATCTACCTGGGTTGAAATCTGAGATCTGCTACTTAGCATCAACTAGGGCAGGTTACTCAGCCTCTGCATCCTCATTGACATGGTGGGGATAATAACAGCACCCAGTCTAGTGGTAAGATGAGAGATGATTTGAAGTTGCCAGCCTGAGTTGGGAGGAGACAAGCACCATCAGTCAGTCCTCAGGAGCTGGTGTGCACTGCTTCCAGCGCTCCCTTATGGCACGCGGATCTTAGGACTGTTGGGAGGATTAAGTGAAATATAGCATGTGCCGTGCTTAATATTGTGCTTGTATATATACTTTATCTTCTTGGTTATAAGAGGCATCACTGTTAAGAAAAGCCATCATTTAAAAATAGATTATGTATGTATGTATAAACATATATGTATGTGTATGTAGCATGAAGTCATAATTATTAGAGGTGTAGTTAGGTAGACAAAGAAATATACAGAATTCAGGAAGCATTCTTACTGCTGTCATGTTTAAACACTTCTATGCTTTTCATATCCATAATTTTTTTTTGTTTGCTATGTGAGTGAAATTTGTACATATGCTTTCAAAATGCCTTAGCTTCCTTTTTCTCTGCTTTATATTAATGATTTCTGAACTGTAGACTGGGTATTTTTGCTGGATCATCAGCTTAAAATTCAACTTGGAATTATATTTAAAAATCAAATCCCAAGTCCCACTTGCCAGAAACTCAATAGTTGTAAGGGAAATTTTTTTTTTTTTGAGTCAGAAACTTACTCTGTTGTCTAGGCTGAAGTGCGGTGGCATGATTGCTGCTTACTGTAGCCTTTGTCTCCTGGGCTCAAGTAATCCTTCTGCCTCAGCCTTCTGAGTAATTGGGACTACAGGGGAATACCACCTCGCCCGGCTAATTTTTAAATTTTATTTATTTATTTTTTGGGGGAGAGATGAGATCTCAGTATGCTGTCCAGACTGTTCTCAAACTCATGGCCTCAAGCAGTCCTCCGGCTTTGGCCTCCCATAGTGCTGGGAGTATAACTGTGAGCTACCACTCCCAGTCATGCACCACCATGCCTGGCTGAGATGAATCTTAGGAATCAACACTTTCTGCCAACTGTGCTAATTGTTTTATAATGCAATGTTTGACAATCAAAAAGTTTTCTTTAATTGCGTAATGATCAAGAAAGCTGTTATTTTATTCTAAGATAAATTTTTAAAAAGAGAGCATTTTTTAAAGTTTTTAATTTTTCATGTAAGCTAAAGCCATTTATATTGTTTTACTAATCTAAAATCTACATATTGTATTTTAATTGGTAACTTTGGAATTTTAATTTCCTTTCTAAATGAAATGTTTTTCACTGAAAAAAATAGATTATAAGGGAATATATACTTATTGATTGTGTATTTCCTGTCTCAGAAATGAAAAAATAAAATGCTCATCTTAAAATTGAGGATATAGTGTTTACTCCATACCAGATACTATGCTAAACACCTATCATAGGCAAGAAGCCTGGACCACACATGCTCTTGACTTATGAATACATTTGTTTGCTTATTGAACTAGAAGTACTAGCTCGAATGTGGACATCCTGGACCTTCTGGCTCTTTACTAAAAGTTTTACACCTGCCTGGGCTCAGTGGCTCATGCCTATAATCCCAGCACTTTGGAAGGCCAAGGTGGGAGGATCATTTGAGGTCAGGAGTTCAAGACCAGCCTGGGCAACATAGTGAGACCCTCATCTCTATGAAAAATAAAAAATAAATAAAATAAAGAAGTTTTACCTCTAGAAAATTACTCTGTCATACCTTGCCTTGGTCTCCTAGGGCTATCATAAAAGAATACCACAGTCTAACCTGGGTTGATGGCTCAGCCTGTAACCCAGCAATTTGGGAGGCCAAGGTGAGTGGATTGCCTAGCCTGAGGGTTCAAGAACAGCCCGGGCAACTTGGCAAGACCTCATCTCTACAATAAATAGATAAATAAATTAGCCTGGTGTGGTAGCATGTGACTGTAGTTCCAGCTATTTGGAAGGCTGAGGTGGAAGGATCGCTAGAGCTCAGCAGGTTGAAGCTGGGGTGGCCGTGAGTGTGCCATTGCATTCCAGCCTGGGCAACAGAGTGAGATTCCAAGTCAAAAAAAAAAAATAAAAGAATACCACAGTCTTGTGGCTTAAACAACAGAAATTTACTTCTCATGGTTCTGGATGCTGGAAGTATAAGACTGAGAGGTGGTTTCTCCTGAGGCCTCCCTCTCATTAGCTTGTAGGTGGCTGTCTTCTTGCTGTTTCCTGATGTAGCCTTTTCTTTGTGTGCATGCTCCCTTGTATGTCTCCTTATACAGATACCAGTCCTATCAGATTAGGGCTTCAACACATACATATTAAAGGAACACAGTTCAGTCCATAGCATTTCTCTTTAGACTGTGTATTAGTTTCCTACGACTGCCATTACAAATTAACACAAACTTGGTGACTTAAAACAATAGAAATGTATTCTCTCACAATTCTGGAGGCTGGAAGTCTAAGGTCAAGTTGTTATCTGGGCTATGCTCCTTTTGAAGACTCAGGGAGAATCCTTTCTCGCCTCTTCTAACTTGTAGTGACTTCAGACATCCCTTGGCTTGCAGTCTCATCACTCCAATCTCTCCTTCCAACTGTAGATGGTCTTCTTCTCTGTTTGTCTTCTATCTTTTTTTTTTCTTGAGTTGGAGTCTCTCTCTGTCACCCAGACTGGAGTGCAGTGGCTGCTCCTGGCCACCGCAGCCTCAACCTGCTGGGCTCCGGCGATCCTTCTGCCTCAGCCTTCCAAGTAGCTGGAACTACAGGCACACGCTACCATGCCCGACTAATTTTTGATTTATTGTAGAGATGAGGTCTTGCCAAGTTGCCCAGGCGGGTCTTGAACCCGCGGGCTCAGGCAATCCACTCACCTAGGCCTCCCAAAGCACTGGGATTACAGGCTGAGCCACTGAGCCCAGCCATCTTCATCTTTTTAAATGAAAGTTGTCCTTGGATGTAGGGTCTACCCAGCTAATCTAGCAAAATGTCATCTAAAGATCTTTAACTCAATTTTATCTGTAAAGACTCTTTTCCAAATTTGGTCATATTCATGGGTTCTAGGTGGACATATCTTTTGGGGCAGGGGGCACCATTCAATTCACTACAGGCTGATTAATTCATCTAATAAAATGCATGGAACAACATATTAATTCATATCATAACTAGCTATGGTAGTAGTGCCCTTCAGTAAATAAACTATTTGAGTAGTCTTGCTTTTTATAAGCTTTTCACAAATCCAAATCTGCAGATACTAACTGTGGCCGAAACAGTGACTGCCGGAGACATGGGCCCTCCTTCTGTTATGTAGAGTTGCGACTAAGTTGCAGCTGTCCAACTGAGGACTCCATCTCCCAGGTCTGTTGAATTTTGGTGTAGCTGTGTGATATCTGACCAACGGGCTATGAATGAAAATACTGTATGTCACTTTTGGGCTAAGGTGATTAAGTATTCCATACGCCTTGCTCAAACTCTCCTTGCCTTTCATGGCCATCCTAGAGAAGCTGGACAAAGATTTGTGCCTTCACAAGACTAAAGGAGGCCGGACATGGTGGCTCACGCCCATAACCCTAGCACTTAGGAAGGCCAAGGCAGGAGGATTACTTGAGCCCAGGAGTTTGTTACCAGCTTGGGCGACATAGCAAAACCCACCTTTACAAGAAATCAAAAAAATTAGCTGGGCCTGATGGCATATGTCTATAGTCCCAGCTATTTGGGTAGCTGAGGGTGGAGGATTGCTGGAACCTGGGTGTTCGAGGATGCAGTGAGCTATGATTATACCATTGCACTCCAGCATGGATGACAAAGTGAGACCCCCATCTCTATAAATAAATAAATAAATAAATAAATAAATAAATAAATAAATAAGACTGGATACCTGAGTCATCACTTGGAGAAGAGCTACTCAGAAGAAATGCCCATCAAAGAATATCCTCACAAAAATTTGGGTAAGTAAGAAATAAACTTTTACTATATAAAGCAACTGAGATTTGAGGATTATTTGTTATAACTGTTAGCTTATCCTGACTAATGCTCCAGCTGGCACTACACGATGTATACACAATAAAATGCATTTTATAGCTAAATTGTAACATGGACTCATAAGACAGCCACCACGTTACCTTATGGTAGGAACGGGTCACAAAATAACACTGGCTAGAAGAAATGTTTGGCTATCCGAAATGGATTCTGATCTAGAGATGCTATAAAGAAATGTTAAGCATTCTATATAACCTATCCTAACTTTCCCTGGGAGGTAACCAAGAATCAATAGAAATATTGAAAGATTATTTCACAGGGAGAATTTCATAATTTGAGGAGTAATTACAATACTGTGGGAAAGAACCTAGCGTTTAGAGTCAGGTGAATTTATATTTTGAATCCCTAATATGCCACTTGTACCGTGTGACTTGGGAAAATTATCTAATATTTCTGTGCTCTAGCTTTCATATACAAAAATGAGAAAAACGGCACCTAATTTCACACATAGGGTTATTATGAAGATTAAATAAAGTACTGGAACATTGCGATTACTTAGCATATGACTTGATTACTGATTATGATTGCTTCAGTGCTCTTATTGCTCATCTGGTTACTGATTGTGGCATATGTTTTCTGGAAATACCTCAGAATGCTACTATTTCCACCACCAACTTATGATTTGGCTTGATGTTTGCAACATCTAGATTCCCAGACACAATCATGTCCACTAGTGTGTCGTTTGAGTTTAAACCATCCGGAAGAGGCTTATTAACTTAACTACCACACCCAAGCCTTTAAGCCATCAAGAAAATGGCCAGCCTATATGGCACACAATCCTAGTCATACTTTGAACTGAGTGGGGAAAGAGACTGACCCTCCAGAGTTCATGGTAATGTAGACACTTAGGCTCTGAAGCAGTGCCATGCCCTCTGTGGTGGAGAATTACAAACACGTTAAAAATCAACCCCTTGTGTGCTTCTGGGTTCTGGTAGAGACAGAGCACCTAATCACGGAACTTTGAGTGCTCAGGTGGCCAGAATCATCAACCTTACCTGAGTTCTATTAGACCCACCATGCTGTAAGTCGGGATTCCCAGTAACAATCCAGATGGGAAGCAGGACATTGGAGACGGAGCTTGAGCAGGGCCAGAGGCTGCATAAATTGGTAGCTTGTGTCATCCACCACTGTGGCACAGTTTTCCCCCTTGTACACCTGGGATTAGATACATAGAGTTTCACGACCAGCTGACAAAAAAGCCAAGCTGTGTTGTAGTTGTGTTGCTTTGGTGTGTGAACCTGTATGGAGAAATTCTTATGGTGAACACAGCTTTCGGGAGTGCAGCCCCTCTTCCTCTTTGTGTGATAAGAGAAGTGATCAGAGGAAGAATGTGTACTGACTTGTGGGCACGGCCAACGGGCAAGGATCTGAAAGAGAATGATGAGAATGTTGGGAACAAGCAGGTGTGGGACAGAGGAATGCGGATGAACCTTTGCAGGTGGACATTGAATGGGAGGAGATGTGTACTGCATATTAGCGCTTTTGAACATTTACCATGAAGAATAGAGTCAATGGAATGACCTGGCAAGTTGATGTTACCCACCTTTTGTCAGGGCAGGCACATGGTGGCATGAACAGAATAGCTATGGTGGCAGAAATGAAGGCTATGCATAAACTTAAGAATATGGCTTTCCACTCACTGAGACCAATATAGCTTTTGCTGCTACCAGAAATTCAACATGATTGCTACAAGGACTGACAGAGAAACAACCTCAAGGTCTGGCTCAAGGAGAAACACCAATCACTTTATGCAAAGTGGTTATATTGGACTCCTTCTACATTGGATTGATCTCGATTAGGATTGACAAATATTTTAGGTATAAATGTGCCTTTCCTGCCCACAGGACTTCAGTCAGCTCCACTCCCTGAGGGCTTACCGAGTGTTTGATCCACAGACAGGATCTTGCCAAGCAGCATACTGAACCAAGGACCATATTTACAGCAATGGAGGTGTGACTGTGGCAGTCGGGGAGTGGCATTATCCTCTGCTCCTGTCATGTACAGCATCATCCAGAAGCTGCTGGTCAGGTGATGGGAGGCAACAGCCTTCTGAGAGTGTGGCTGAGGTGCCAGCTTTGGTCCCATATCTTGCAAGGATGGGGTGTCATCTTTCTGGAGACAGCATATATCAAATAGTGCAATGACTACCATGTGGTTCTGAATTCTTAATAGGTGTGATACATGGGTTCAGGAACGAAGGGGTGGCCCTACACACCATTAGCCACTGCAGGATTATAGTATCAAGAGACCATCAGTCAAAGAAAAGAGTCACTCGTGGCAGGGCTGATGGATCCCGGTCAGCAGGAAAGATAGTCACTCATGGCAGGGCTGGTGGACTCTGGTCATGAGGGAAAAGAGTCACTTGTGGCAGGGCTGGTGGATCCTGGTCATGAGGTGGTATAGATATGGGAAAAACACCTTCGGGTCCTCTGAGTTGTTTATTAGGACTCCCCTGCTCAATTTTGTTAGTAGATGCACAAATTCACAGTTGTATCCTGGAAGGGCATGTTGATAAGGCTTTTGGGTTTGACTAGGGTTGAGGATAGTCCCTCCCCTTCTTCCAGCCAAGCAAACCACCTAAATCAGCAGAGATGTCAGCTGAGAGTATGGGGGAATCAAACTGGGAAATATAGGAAGAAAGTGAAAAATGTCAGTTGCAACTCCGTGACCAGTTGCAGTGGTTAGGACTGTTGTCTGTCTGGTTAACCATCATTTTGTAAGTTGTTTGTCTCGTTAACCATCATTTTGTAAGTTTCCCCAGAAAAAGAAAGATGGGGCAAATTTAATAGAAAAAGGGAGTTGATCTGTGTAGCATAGATGTGGTATGCCACCTGATTTTCCACATCCACTTAAAGATTTAGGCACTCATTTCCCCAGCTGTGCCAATGCTACCTGCAAATAGGTCACAGCTGATTTCTTCGCCAGGTATTGTCTCAGCTGAAGAGAACTACCTCTCCTAGGTCATACCCCTTCTTGGAGTAGCCTATATTTAATTGCTTGTCAATATAAGGGTGCAAGACACACCTTTGTAGCCTCTGAAGGGCAATCCCAGTTTTGGAACTCCCTATGGACTCTGTTGAGTTATCTTTTGCAATTACAGCTCAACTTCCATCTTTGCTTGAGCCCGCTTCCCTCACTCCTTGTCACTATTTCTGAGAATATTCCCGTGTGGATGTTACCAAGAGCACACAGATCTCCATCTGTGTTTCCCAAGGGAACCTGACCTATGACAACCATGCTCATAGGAAAGTTAAGAAAGCACGGATAGACAAAAGAAGAAAAAAACTTCTATAATTCTATCACCTGTCTATTCATCACCTTGGTGGTTAATTCTTTTCTAGGAGTGTATATACACTGTATTTTACTTTGTATAATGTTTTTACTTTTTAAACTATATATTGAGACTATCTTCTGTCATTCCTCTATAACATCACTTTTAATGGTTGCTTAATTTATAATATGGATGCACCGATATTATTGGGTGGTCTCTAATTTTTACTGTCTTATAAACAAATGCTGTCATCATTGTCTACCCATCCATGGTTATTTTCCTTACTTATAAATACATTTGTAAATATTTCCTTATTTATGAATGTAGAATTGTGCATCAAAAACTTATGGAGATAAGGCTATGTACCTATATATCTAGGTATAGCTCTATAATCTAGGTATTGATCTATAGATATATTTAAAATCAAAACTGTACATGATCAATTCTTTAACATATGCTCCATTTTGATCCTCAACACTCTAGTACTGGTGTGTGATGTGTTGATTAAGTTGATTTTGCTACCGATTGATCCATTCTAATCTTTTACAAAGTTTGCAGGTCTCATTTAAAAAGTTTATTTTATTTAGGGGCTTTTATTCCCAGTATTTCACCGGAATATGGGGATATCAAGGCATGCAGATTTCTTCTCATTTTTTAATTGTTTATTTCAACCAAATGACAGACTTAAGACCCTATCCCTTTGTTGCACATGTTAACTCCTAGTCCCCACCAACACCCTTTGCCTCTATGCTATTTAAATAATCTCTAACAGTAAAAGAATGGCCTGAACTGTACTACTGTTCCCCAGAAGGGACAACTGGGGGATATGAAAGAGTGGAGAGGGACACACTCAGCCAGATGCAGCCCCTCATTCCGATTAATTGACTTCTTGGAGGGGAGCATACATAATTGGTTTTGAGGTTGTTTCCACTGCCTTTGAAGGACAGTTGAAGTGCTCATCAAGATGTGCCAAATGTTTATAGACTGCCTTTTTGGATGAGTATCTGTTTTAAATAATTGAATTTAAAGGGGCCTGTAACTCACTTAAATTACACCAAGATGGGAGACTGGAGACAGGATATAGCTTCCAGTTGAAATTCCTTGATCTCTGGTTTAGTCTTAATTTTATAGATAACAAAAGCCATCATTTGAAGAACTTTAACCAGTTGTGTTCAAATGGTATTCAGATGGGACACAGGCTGCAGGCTATCCCCAAACCTGTTGGTTCTGATTCATTTTCTTCTTAATGCAAAGGTTTGATGTTTGTTGGTCCAAAGAGCACATGTGGCTTGTGGCTTGAAAAGTCTCTTGAGCTCCTCTTTGGCCAGGAGAAAAGTAGGACTAAGAGAATGCCACACCCTCACCACTGGTACCTGAACACCATGGTGCTGTCTCGTGAGTCTAGAGAACGCGCTATAGGATTTTGGGGAGAAAATCCCTCCCTTTCTCCTCTTAGGTGAAGCCCAGCTCATACTTTGCTGAGACTGGGCTCTCAATCCAGACTAATACACTAGATTTGAAGCTTTAGTGAAGTACACACTTGGCTGAGGCACTAGGAGGAAGCTGGGTGACTCCGAGATAACAAGGGGACTTTGTGATAGATGATAACTGATGGATCGGTTATGAGAAAGGAAACCCTGGCCAGGTAATGAGGGAAAGGGACCAGCCTGAAACTTCACTGTATTCTGTCAGTAAGTGAGGAAGGAAAGACTAGTGGATAAAGATAGTGAAATCATGTCTAGACTTGTGTCTGTCACTAACTAGGTTTGTGATCTTGGACAAGTCATTTAATTTTCTAGGGCTTCGATTTTCAAATGTAGTCAAGTTAATTCAGACAAGAAATGCACTAAGATCTTTTTCATTTTAAGTTCAAAAATTTTCTGATTTTTTTTCTAAGAGAATGCTCAAATTATATCTCTCTTCTTTTTTTTGTCTTTAAGGTCTCAGGCAATTTTCATATTTGAACTATAGACCTTTGTTTGCTTCTGTCTCTTTTCTTTTCTTTCTTTCTTTCTTTTTTTTTTTTTTTTGAGTCAGAGTCTCACTCCATTGCCCAAGCTGGAGTGCAGTGGCACGCTCACAGACATTTCAGCCTCGACCTGCTGGGCGCAGGTGATCCTTTCGCCTCAGCTTTCTAAGTATCTGGAACCACACAAGTCACCGTGTCAGGCTAATTTTTTGATTTATTGTAGAAATGAGGTCTCACCAAGTTTCCCAGGCTGGTCTCGAATCTCTGGGCTCAGGCAATTCTCTCGCCTCTGCCACCCTAAGTGCTGGGATTACAGGCATGAGCCATGCACCAGGTTTTCTGTGTCTTAAATCTTAACAACTTAGCTCACTTTTAAATGCCTGCTTGCTTCTATTAATATCTTCTTCTTCCCTTTACTGCAAACACCTATGGACATCACCCCTGTCACCACAATGTTCAAAGCCCACAGTAGGAAGATGACAAATGATCAATGCAAGCCCTTCGTGATGCCCATCATTTCAGGCTTGCATTGCCTTATTTCAGGCTTCCCACTATCCTAGGCAACTGTTTCACATCTTTTCCTGTCTCTCCAAAATCTGCAGACCCTCCCTCATCCTCACTCTCAGCTGCTGAATCTGCTTCCTATTTTACTGAGGAAATAGAAGCTGTCAAATGAGCATTTACGTATGATCCCATGGCCTCTTGTGCCCACGCTTCTATGTCTTTACCGTTCTACTCTGCTCTCCCTCCTGTTAGGGTGGAGGGGTCATCTATGCGCTTACCTAAGGTTATCGCTTTTGCTTGTGCGCTAGACCCGTCTTCTCTTGCCTGCTCTAGAATATTGCTTCAGCACCTGTCCCTTCCCCAATTTGCATCTTCAAATGTCCCCCTCTAATGGGTCATTCCCACAGCACACCAACACACTGAAATACTGTCCATCTTAAGTGGAAGTTCTCTTGTTGTTCCCACACTTCTCTTTAACTACTGTTCTACTTCTCTACTGCTGTATATAGCAAGCTCCTCAAAAGAGTGGTCTCTATTCAGGAATCCCAATTTACTCTCTCCTGTTCTTTTGTGAATCCATGCCAATGACTTCCTTGTAGCCAAATTCGGTAGTTGTTAGTCCTGATCTTATCTGGCCTATCTCAGCATTTCATCCAATGAACTGTTCATTCTTTCTTGAAATGTCAATGTTTTGTTGTTGTTTTTGTTGTTACTGTTGTTTTCACCCACTTGGGCTCCAAGACACCTTTTGGTTGCCATCCTACTTTACTTTCTGTGCCTTTTCATTCTCTTGCTGGTTCTTTCTTATCTCCTCCACCTTGAAACATCTAGCTGCTCAAGAGTACAGTCCTTAGACCTCTTTTGTCTCCTGTGTGGACCCACTTCTTAGGCAATGTCATCTGGTCTCATGACATTAATTTCATCTCTACTCTTTTGACTCCCATATATATGTCTCCAGTCCAGAAATTTCCCCTTACCTTCACACGCAAACTCAATATGCCCATAACTACACTCCCAATTCCTTCATAGATGCGTGGATACATGAGGCAATGGGATCATATATAAATGCTCTTCTGATGGCTTCCATATTCTCAACAAAATAGGAAGCAGATTCATCAGCTGAAGGAAGACAGGAAGACAAGAAAAGATATGAAACAGTTGCCTAGGAAAGTGGGAAAAACCTGAAATAAAGTAATGCAAGCCTGAAATAACGGTCATCATTTTAAATCCATACCTCTCAGGTAGCCTCTATCTCAAAGTAACTGGCAGCTTCATTTCTTTATTTGCTAAGGCCAAAACTCTTGGAGTCATTTTTGAATACTTGCTTATATTTCATCATGTTGGTGTTTCTACCTTCAAAATATATCTAAACTTCCACCACATCATACCCTCTCCACCGCTAGTTTCATGGTCTCCCTGGTGTCCTTGCTTTTGATCTTGCCACCAGTTATATTATCAACACAGCAGACAGAACAGTCTTTGCAACTTTAAGACAGATTTTGTGACTCCTTTGCTCACAACCCTTTAGTGTTTTTTTTTTAATCTGACTCAGAATAAAGCCCAGTCTTTACAATAGCCTACAAAAGCTCTGAATAAGTTTTATCACCCTTCCTCCCTCTAACACATCTCTTGCCCATCTTCTACCACACTGCCTCTTGTTCCCTCACTCCAGCTCCGCTGGCATCCTGACTGTCCTTGCTCTGGTGTCTTTGCACGTGCTGTTCCCTTGGCTTCTCATGTTCTTCCCACAGGTAACTACAAAGCTTACAATTTCACCATGCATGAAGTACCCACCTTGCGCTCCCATCCTTCCTACCCCATTTACCCTTTCTTCCTAACATTGATCACTGTCTGGCACATAGCTACTTAAAATTTTTTTGATTGTCAATCTTTTCCCGCTAGAGTGTAAACTTTACAAGGGTAGGAGCTTATTCTATTCTGTTCATTACGAGTTTCCAGTGCCTACACCTGGGCTGAGCACACAGCGAGTGCCAATATTTATTTGTTAAATAAATCCGTGACTGAATGAGGAAGATCCGTCTAGTCCCATGGGTTTTGGAAAAACTGGATTGGGAGAAGTAAGAAGAAAGATCTAGGGGCGTGGTCCAGCTGGAAGCCATATTACCAGTATGTCATCTGTAAATATACTGAGTCAAGGTGAAATTGCCCAGCTTCACTAAAAAACAGGACAATGCTGAAACTCAGGAAAGTGAATTCTCATGTTGTTGGTTTGATGAAGTAAGGCAGTGATGTACAGAACTTTAGTCAGGTGGAATAGAAGACTTTTCTACTCCAGTTAATTGACTTTCTTTCCTATTGGCCATGCCCTTAAGTGTGATCTAATAAAATGCATGTGCTAAAAGATTGCTATATGAAGGTGCTTCTCCATTAGCTTTTGTGTGTGTGTGTGTGCACATGTTTCCAATGAGATGCCAGATGACAGAAATTTAGAAACCACCACTCCAATTGAAATCTGTGGTCCATTTGGCACAATAGTCACTTGTCAACAGCAGTGCCCCCAGATTAGGTCAAAGTAGTTATGGACACTTGATAGCACATTGTCATTAGTAGAACTCCAACTAGCTTAAACAAACAAACAAAAAGTATTTATTGGCTCAAATAACTTGGAAGTTGAATGAGTATTTTTAGGTATAGCTAGATTGAGGGACTCAAATGAAATAATAATTTTGTAAACATCTCTTGGATTCTTCTTTCCTAGATTGGCTTCATTCTCAAGCAGGCTCTCTATAAATGATGACAAAGATAGCTTCAGGCAGTTCCAAGCTTATGCGGTCCCCAGCCCTACCACAGTTCCATGAAGTTGGCAAGGGATAGGCCATTAAAAAAAAAAAAAGCACAGTAGGGAAAATCAAAAAGTAACATTGCCACTCTTCTCTCATGACCATTTGTGAAGATGATTTATTCAAAAATTTTTAATGTGTTTTTATTTCCTTGAAGTCAATGACATATATTTTGTCTTTTTAAATTCAGCTGTCTTTTATTACCCTGTTTCTTAGAACTCCATAATGTTTTGTTTCCTCTGCAACTCTTTCTGGCATAATGTTATTGTTTCTTGTAGCATTGATGAGGCTTTGGAAACTTAGACTAAACACAATGGAAAGGCTAGTAGCCCCTTCGGTGCTGCTGTCAACGACTTGATGAAAATTATATGTGCTGGGACAACATCTCACGCAAGCAGTGTGGTCCTGTCCATTGAAACAGGCCTCACACCATCCATTCGCCAAAGGCAAAAATCAGTCAAATTCTGCTCCAAAGTGACATGCAGCTTGAGAACAAACTCATAATTTAGGAAATCAAAAGGTTCAGCAGGCATTTCAGTAATGAGGTTTGGGACCGGTCATTGTGAGTCCTTTAACACATGCCTGTGCCATTGCTTCCTTAGTCTGCTTAATCCAAGGAACGGGATGGGAATCTTTGCCTTCCTCTTAAAGCAGATGGGTCTTTGCGATCAGAAAGTCACTGTTCTGCTCATCCCTAGTGAACTCTGGATGAAGGCTCTCAGATGGAAGGTCAGGGAAATTGAATTCGAGATAAGACAGGTTAGGGTTCATAGTTGCAAGTATCAATACCAACTGTGCAAATTTAAGTTGTAAAGAGTGTACAGTTTGACAATGCGGGGGCTCGGGGCACTGATCTTCTTGTAGTTGAAAATCCACACACAACTATTGACTTATAAAAAATTTAACTACCGATAGCCTCCTGTTGGCAGGAAGCTTAACAGATGACACAGTCAATTCACACATATTTTGTATGTTATATGTCTCATATACTGTATTCTCATAACAAAGTAAGCTAGAGAAGAGAAAAATGTTATCAAGAAAATCACAAGAAAGAGAAAATATACTTTCTGTTCATGGAGTGGAAGAGGAACATCATATGGGTCTTTATCCTCGTCGCCTTCACGATGAGTAGGCTGAGGAGGAGGAGGAAGAGCAGAGGCTGTTCTTGCTGTCTCCGGGGTGGAAGAGGCCGAAGAAGTGGAGGAGGTAAAGGGGAGGGCAGGAGAGGCAGGCACGTTGGAGTTAACTTATATTGAAAAAAATCAGCATATAACTGGACCTGTGCAGCTCAAACCTGTGTTTGAAGGGTCAAGTGTATAAGGAAAATACTGAGTATCCCACAAGGTCACTGGGATAGATGGAAATCTGGGTCCAGAAAATTGGCAGGACATAGGTGTGATGTGTTTAATTGTATTCTCCTCCACCAAATATGCTGAACTCCTTATCCCCGATGCCTATGAAGGTGACTTTATTTGGAAATAGCGTCTCTGAAGATATAATCAAGTTAAAATGTGTCAAATTGGATTAGAATGGTTCCTAACCCAGTGATGGGTGTCTTCTTAAGAGGAAGGAATGGAGATTTGCACAGAGACACGAAGATACAGTAGAAGAGACAGGGGAGAAGGCATGTGAAGATAGAGGCAGAGACTGGAATTTTGCTGCCACAAACCAAAGAATGCCAAGGATTGCCAGCAACCACCAGAAGCCAAAAATGTATTCTTTCCCAGAGCCTTTGGAGAGAGCATGGCCCTGCCAATACCAATACCTTGATTTTAGACGTCTAGTCTCTAGAACTGTGAGGAAATACATTTCTGTTGTTTTAAGCTACCTAGTTTGTGGTATAGGCATACCTAGTTTATTGCACTGTACTTATGGTACTTTGCAAATATTACACTTTTTTTCAGATTGAAGGTTTGTGGCACTCCTGCATCGAAAAAGTCTATCAGCACCATTTTTCAAACAGCATGTGCTCACTTCATATTTCTGCGTCACATTTTGCTAATTCTCACAATAGCTTAAACTTTTTCATTTTTATTATATCTACTACGGTGACTTGTGATCGGTGATCTTTGATGGCACTATTGTCATTGTCTTGGGCACCACGAACTGCGCCCATATAAGACTGCAAACTTAATAAAAACCATGTGTTCTGACTGCTCCACTAACCAGCCATTCTCCCTCCCTTTCCTCAGATCCATTCTGCAGTCCATGGATCAAGAAGTAATTTTGACTTTCAAGTCTTGTTATTTAAGAAATACATTTTGAGGCTGGGCACAGTGGCTCATGCCTGTAATCCCAGCATTTTGGGTAGCTGAGGTGGGAGGATTACTTGAGGCCAGGAGTTTAAGACTAGCCTGAGCAACAAAGTGAGATCCTGTCTTTACAAAAAATAAAAAAATCAGTTGGGCATAGTGGTATGTACCTGTAGTTTTAGCTACTGGGGAGACTGAGGCAGGAGGATGACTTGAGCCCAGGAGTTTGAGAGTGCAGGGAGCTGTGATGATGCCACCCCAGTCCAGCCTGAGCCACAGAGTGAAACCCTGTCTCAAAACAAACAGGCAAAATACATTTTTTTAAGGCTATAGCTGCCACAAATTATGATTATTCTGATGGATCTGGGCGAAGTCAATTGAGAACCTTCTGGAAAGAATTCACTATTCTAGATGCCAGGACGAATATTCATGAGTCATGAGAGGAAGACAAAATATCTACATTAACTGGAGTTGGGAAGAAGTTGATTCCAGCCCTCATGGATGACTTTGAGGGCTTCAAGATGTCAGTGAAATAAGTAACTGCAGATGTGTTGGAAATAGCAAGAGAATTTAGAATTATTAATAAGTGGAGCCTGAAGACGTGACTGCTTTGCTGCAACCTCATGAGAAAACTTGATTCGATGAAGAGCTGTTTCTCGCGGAGGACCAGAGAAGGTGGTTTCTTGAGATAAAATATACTCCTAGTGAAGATGCTGTGACACTGTTGAAATGACAACCAAGGATTTAGAATATTACATGAACTTAGTTGATAAAGCAGCAGCAGGGTTTGAGAAGATTGACTCCATCTTGCTGTGGAGAAAATGCTATCAGATGGCATCGCATGCTACAGAGAAATCTTTTGTGAAAGGAAGAGTCAATCGATGAGGCAAACTGCAACGTGGTCTTATTTCAGAAATCACCACAGTCACCTCAGCCTTCAGGAACCACCACCCTGATTAGTCTGCAGCCACCAACATCAAGTCAAGACCCTCCACCAGCAAAAAGAGGATGACTTGCTGAAGGCTCAGATGATCATTAGTATTTTTTAGCAATAATGTATTTTTAATTAAGATATGTACATTTTTAAAGACATGATGTTATTGCATATGTAATAGATTACAGAACGAGTAGTGTAAACATAACTTTGACATACATTGGGAAACCCCAAAATTTGTGTAACTTGTTTTTTTTGATTGCTTGTTTGTTTTTGCGATATTCACTCTATTGTGATGGTCTGGAACCAAACCCACAGTACCTCCAAGGCACTCCTGTCCTTTGTCAAGGCAACAGAAGGAAACTGATGCAATGGGGAAGCCAGGCACCAGGCCTCAGGCACTATCTCACCCAGGAACTGTCTGCAAATACAGTTTGCAGCTGCCTCAGCACCACAGCTGCCTCTGGTGACTGATGCTGGGGCCACTGGCATTGCTCCCTTTTCTCTGTCCTTAGGATGAATTCTTCACTCACCTTGGTATTCAAGTTCTGGGCAGGAGAGCCTGACTGGCTGATGTCTAGGTCATCTGTCTGGCCTGTATGGGCTGACAAGAGGAGAGAAAAGGCAAGAATCTGAGTTTGGGGAAGCTACACAGTGGGTTCTTCTCAAAGAGAGAAAGGAGTTTTAGATAGGCAAACACAGAAAAGTCACTGTGATATATGAGAAGAGACCCCCCAAAAACTGGAATTATCTTTTGGAGGGTGGACCTCTTGTAGTACATGTTTCCCCGGCTAGGTAAGTATTCTAGGAACCCACTGGTATCACTTTACCAGCTACTGTTGTTCTGAAAGGCTGTGTTTGGCTTCAGTGATATTTTTTGGAGATTCTTTCCCCTCATTTGCCCATTTACGAGTGCACCATGCTGAGTGTTCAGAGTTTTTGACCCAAATGGCATAACTCTGGCACCCCACCCTCCCTATTCACCTGCTATCACCCCAGCAACTTTTGCTTCCCTGATGAAAAAGTCCTCAAAGGGAAACTTCAGTTTTGCTGATGTGGAAGAGGTGATGCAAACAATGACAGAAGCACAAAAAGGCATCAAAATCAACAAGTTCAAAAACTGTCTTGAGCAGTGGAGAGAGTGTCTTGATAAGTGTATTGCATCAAATGGAGAGTACTTCTAGGGGGACTGAAGTTCAAATAGGTAAGAATAATACACAACTTTTATAAACAAATTCTGAAGTTTTCCTGGTCCCCCTTGTGTACTATATGTAAGAAAGCAGCAATTTAAAATGTGGTTGGTTTCAAATAATAGTAATAGCGATATTACTGAAACTCACGAACGATTTGCTTTTTGACATGAACTGGAGGGACTGCAGGTTTATCCTTGGATATTCTTTTAGATCCCTGCTAGAAGGCCAGGAATTGAGTCCATTTCCGTGGCTTAGAAAATCGGCATGTCACCATGTGTTAGACATCACTGCAGAAAGCCATGTGGGAGTGTGTTTGATGTGGAGGCAGACTCGTGAGGACAGCCTCTGCATCAGCCTCCTCGAACCTGGGCCTTGTCTCTGCCCTTTACTAGCTGAGTGACTTGGGCCCTGTTTTAACCTCAGTTTCCCTGTTTGCCATACCAGGGCAATGATACCTACATCATAGGATTTTTTTGAGGATTAAGGGAATTAAGCCACATAAAGCACTTAGCACAGTGTCTTTGTATGCAATAAGCACTCAATCAACGTTGGCTATTATCCCCTTACCAAGTTCTAAGCACTGAAGAGGTTATCTTTGTTCCTTTTGTGGTAGCATTTCTGAGCACAAAATTCAGTAAAAACCAAAGAAAGTATTCAAAGAGGAAAAAATGGATACTTTTATTTTACCATCTGTACAAAAAAAGAAAGAAAGAAAGAAACTCTGAGTGTATCACCCCTTTTATCCAGTGCCAAGCAACACAGATGAACCCAGGCCTCCAGGAATGTGGCTACAATGAATGCTTTGCACAGATTAGATGTTCAGTGAATATTTACTGAGTGTACTAGGCAAGTCAAGCAAAGTGCTCACACTGCCCTCTCCTAAGGTGCCTCAGATGGCCTGCCATAGCTCCATCTCTTTCTGAGGGTTTCTTACATATAACTTACACTGTCGCCTAGGATAAGTCAAGTCCCAGCCAAAGGGAGTCAGTCCATGGTCTACCTCAGAGGTGGCTTTGGGCAAATACAGAGTCCTACAGGAGTAGCCTGTAATGGATGGTGACTGATTGAACCGATCAAATCCTCTTCTAAGGAATGCAAACTTGGACTTGTTGAGAGAGTCAGCAGCGGGCAGTGGGGACAGAGAGAAAAGGTGCACAGAGCAAAGCCACCAGTTAGTTGAATCCACAAGCAGACACTTGAGGCAGGGAGAGAATTAACAAGTTGGTTCCTTGTTGGCAGCAGGGGTAGGAATAAAGCAGGCATGACGAGCTGCAGTCCTCAGACCAGCACTGTATGTATCTCACTTAACCCTCACAGTAGCCCGGTGAAATAGTTGATTTGTTATTGCCACTTGACACTTAAGGACACTGAGAGTTAGAGGCTAGAATGACTTGCTACAGATCCTGCAGTTAGAGGTGGCCGAGTTGGGGTTTCCATCTGGACCAGCCTAGAAGCAGAGGCAGAGCAGCTGAATCAGCACAGAAAACACCTGTAGCTGAGGGGCAGCTATGGTCCCTAGGCCACCACAGTGGTGTCTCAAGCCACCTTCCAAGCTCGTTCTGCTGGGAGCTCAGCTGTGACTTCACCATCCCTGGCTGTGTGTCTTTGTAATAAGTGAACCATTAAGAAAGGAAACTTGATTAGTTCTTGTTCCCTAAAGCCTCCCTATTCATAGTGGCATCCAGAAACAGCCAACCCAGCCTTACCTTGATGCTCGTTAGAGACGCAGCATCTTGGGGCTCCCCCCAAAACCTCCTGAATCAGAATCAGACCTTTTGACAAGATCTCCATGTAATTGATGTGCACTTCCCTAAAACATGGATTGTTAAACTCGGCTGCAAGTTGGGAGTTTAAAACATACAGTTACCTGGGTCCCCACCCCTGGGTTCCGTTGATTTAGTGGGTATGGGATGTTGTCTGGACTTTTGAAAGCTCCCCGGTAATTCTAATGGTACAGCAAAAGTTGAGAATCAGTGCTCTGAGACCTCTAACCAGTGTGTGAACACATAATAAACAAGGGCTAAAATGTACTCTGAATGGAAGACCGAAATCAAGAATGTTGATGGAAAAAGGGAATAGAGATTTGTTCACCACATCTCAGATGACTTGAAGCTAGAGAAAGATGGAGCACAGAATAAAGTAAATGTGGTGAAATTAAACTTACCACAGATGACCATGTCAGCCTTCCCCTGCCCCGCTCCCTGCCTGCTGCAGAGGACCTGACTTGCTCCTGGTTTTTCCTTCTCATAGATAAAAGTTCTATGTCTGCTGTGCTTACATGATGCAGGCTCATGAGAGAGGAGAGGAGGAAGGTATAAGGTAGTGACAGGGGTGGAATATTAAGAAGTTTGTGGGGTAGGTTTGGAAGAGAGTGATGTTGATGAGTGTGGGTTTTGAGAAAACTGGGGAGAAGATTTAAAAAATACATGACAAGGGTGGGGATGTTAGGGATTAATCTATTTAGCATCTCTTAAGAGATCCAAAATAAGCGCATTGAATTTTTTTTCCATTATTGTGGTAAAATATATATAAAATAAAATCTACCCCTTTAACCTTTTTCAAGTACATATTTCAGTGGCATTAACCATAACCACCATCTATCTCCAGAATGCGTTCATCTTCCCCAACTGAAACTCTACCCATTAAACAATAGCTCCCTATTTCTCCTCCCCCTGCTCCCATAACCATTATTCTACTTTCTTTCCCTATGAATTTGATTATTCTGGGTAGCTCATATGTGTAGGATCATACTATATTTGTTCTCTTGTGTTTGGCTAATTTCACTTTACACATGATTTTCTTACAGTTTCTTCACCCCTCAGATTGTCCTTTTAAAAATATGACTTATTTGGGCACAGAACCATATGTGTCTTGGCTTTATTACGGTTGCATCAGTGTAATGATGCTTTTCTTGATGAGAGTTGAACTTAGGAGATGATTCCAGGAGATAGGCTAGCCTGAACATAAAAATAGGCTCAGAAAAGGTTGAGATAACCTCACTGATGACAGACACACAGGCTTGTCAAGGGAAAGCAGATTCTAAGGTCGACAGGTTGTAAAGCTGCTTATAATTGCTCCATCCAGTTCCCTAATAGAGGCAATAGGTATTTCTGTTTGAGAGTGGGCTACATGATCTTTATTATTCTGGTTTTCAACTTCTTCTAGAACTAACATAAGATTTTAAATAACATTGTTCCCTCTTTCTTGGCTATGGGGAGGTTGATTAGATTTTGGTAATTAACAAAGGAGTTACTGTAGCTGAGAAGATTTTTTTAAAGAAAGAAATCTGCTCTAAATCTCATTGGGTAGGCCTTACAACAAACCAGTCATTTCTGAAGTGACCATTTATGCTTTATTCCACGAATATTGAAAAACAGGAAGTTAGTAGAGGGACATTGCCATTTTCTTTCATGGTATTTTGGAACATTTGTGATCACCCTGTAAGACCACTCAGGAAATACTCCAAATAAATTGTCATGTACTGGTTATCTGAACTCGGACAGGCCACTTAATGCGTTGACTGTTCATTTTCTTCATTTTGGAAATATGAGTAGTAGTGCCTACTTAAGAGGATGGTAGAAAGAATTTAAGGTAGATAGTATTTACATGGAAGGCCCTCAAGATAGTTACCATTACCCGTGTTGATTGTATACAGTGATAACGTATCCTTTGCAGTCTTCAACATATCTGGTAAAATATCAAGTTCATTGACAACAAAGCGCATAGGTATTGTTATACACTATTTCTATTCAGATTAGTAGCACATTACTGTCTTAGATTGAATTCTCTAGAAGCAGAGTGTGAGATAGGGATTTGGTTGCTTTTCAAGAAAACCTATAAGGCAATGAGAGAAGTAGGATGGGGTGGAGGGAGGAGCCAAGCAAGATACAGTTGGATGCTGAAGGAAAGGGTGGGGTGAGGGTGGGGCGATTTGGAGTATCAACTCCACCACAAGGTCATCCCAGGCAGCAGTTCAGGTTTTCCTTCTTTATGAAAGCATTTTAGGACTCCAAACATTTTGTGGAGAGTTTGTGGAAGCATCAAAAATAGCAATTTGCTGTAATATCGGTGCCCTCTAACTTTATTATTATTTTTTAAAATTTCATTTTAGATTCAGGGAGTATGTGTGCAGGTTTGTTACGTGGGTATATTGGATGATGCTGAAGTTTGGGCTTCTATTGAACCTGTCGCCCAAATACTGATCATGGTGCCCCAGTAGTTCAACCTTTGCTCCCCTCCCTCCCTGCCTCCTTAGGAGTTCCCAGTGTCTGTTCCCATCCATTGTTACACTGATATGTACCCAGCGTTCCCATCCTTACACCCATGTATCCACTTTTAAGGGAGGACATGCAGTACTTGGTTTTATGTTTCTGTGAAAATTCACTTAGAATAATGTCCTCTAACTTTAAAATGGCTATGCAATAGAGTTTCTTTGACCAAATCAGTGATGATTCAACCAAAATTGCCCCACAATTAATTTTTTTAAAAACCATTTCTGTGTTCATGAATTTAACTACCATTTCTTAAATATCTGTTAGGTGCTTAAAACTGTACTAGACACTAAAATCATGGCAAAAATGATAAAAAGTACCAGTGGATATTTTTTAACTACTTAAAAAATAACCAGTTGAAAACAAGATAGCAACTATCATTTTCGACAGACTTTTCTATAAAAAGTAAGTAGGCTGCTAAATAAAACTTGGAATTTAAACTGTATTCTTAAAAAGAGATGGTGTGAGGGTTTGTTTATATTTGTCTTTTACATAGCTAGTTGAAACATTACATGTAAAAGTGGGACTCTGTTCCTGCTTCAATCTATTGCTGACTGGGCATAAAATCAGGGAAAATTTGGGGGTAGTTGAGGTAGGGCTTTGGAAATTGGTAAATTGCAAATACACCCTTTAAAGTTAATCTAAAAACAAGTGGTAGCTTAACATAAGTACATGTAACTCTAACATCTATTGAGCAACAGATACTTTGAGACACAATAATAAAGGGTCTTGCAGGGGAATGCAGACAACTGACATTTCTTATTTCAACTCCTCAAGTTCTTGTCCTTGAGTGTATTTGATGAGGTCAACCAGAGACACATGGAAACAAAAGTAAAAAAAAAAAAAGCCATGAACCTCCACTCAGATGGCCATCATATTCCCTAGTTCACATTTGGGGTTAATAATTTTTATATTCCATAGGGGCAAGGTGAGAAATGTGTGTCTGTCATGGTGCTTTGTGCATAAGCTGCAGAAAGGAGCTTTGAATAACTCCAGCAGAGGGGGAGTTTATCAGAAGGATATATGATAGTCCTTAGAATAAAAGAGAAAGCTAAGACATCTGGCTTGGAAAGAACAGAAACTGTGACAGAGGAGTCCCAGGATCTAGGAAACAAACACGAGTTGGTCTCTCCTTAGAAAGTCTCTGCGAGAATGAATCTTCATTTGGCACTGGAGTCTCTACATTTGACTTAAGATGCAAATCTCAGGGATAAAGTTGTCTCACTGGCCTAGCGAGAGGAGGGCTGGGCATATTCATTCATTTACTCATTCAATCAACAAACATATCTCTGGTTCTTGATTACTCCATGCCAGGCACCTGATATGTACAACTTGACTGACAGCCCCAGCAATCACAATGCACTCTCAGTGAAGAAAGGATGATTTCTCCAGCAGAAAATCAAAGTGTGGATAGAAAAATGGGAATGGTTGCAGGGTGTTCAGGATGGTCAATAAGCCTTCCAGGACAGTTATCCTTCGGTGCAGACATTTCTATGCTTCTCTTTCTCTGAGAATCATTAGCTTCTCTGTTTGAACTTGTTCTTGCTTTTGGGAACAAATTTTCAAATATCGCAAATCACAGAGCTAGAGCATGCTAACTCCCACCATGCGAACACCACTCTGAAGACAAGCAGAACCTGGCTTGACGTTCACCTGGCTCCATCAGCCCTTCGCCCACACTGTGACTTCCTCCTGCATCCTGGACAGGTAGGTGATCCCAAGGGCCAGATGAGTTTTGACTCAGTTTCTTTTTTTCTGCCAAACTGAATTATGGAATCTGTTTCCCCATCTCTTTATTTTTCTTTTTGATCACGACCCTTTTCCGTCCCACACGCCTCACATACACATTTATCTCAAGGTTCCATGTGATTGCACAATTCTCATAGTTTTCTTCTGTTATAGGTCTAATTTTCCATGTCATCTGTCTGATGAGAATGTTGTGTTGCTGTGGGTCCCTTAGAGGATCTTTCTCTCTCTCTCTCTCTCTCTCTCTCTGCTTTGTATTCCCAAACTTAATACTGGTTCAAACAGAAAGATGTTTTAATTGCAAGTAAATATAAGGAAATCACTATATTACCTAAACCCAGCACAGTGAGAACTAAAGTAGGAAAGCATGTTGTCCCTTGGTTCCTTCCGAACTCATACCGGTAGTCTTCATTACCGTAGCGTTACTCAAATGTACCTTGTTTATCTGTTCATTCAGCCATCCATTCATTTTTATTTATTTGTCAAGTAATTATTAGCACCTAGATCTGCCATGTATTCTTTCCTTGAATGGAGTGTGGTTGGCTTTAACATGCACTTAGAGAAAAGAAGGGTAAGGCAGTCATTTCCATGGGGTTAGCATAAGCTGGTCAGAAGGGACCAGAAAGGAATCTGTGTCGCAATTTCTATGAGAGACTTATCCTTTGGCCTCATGTCTCAGCATCATCTACAGCTCCTGGTCCTGAGGGAAAAGTCAAAACAGCCTTTCATCCCAGCAGCAGACAACCTATTCTGCCCCCAATTGTTCCCACCTTCTGGTTTTCTGGGTGAAGAAGGAACTTTGTGGACAGAAACTCAAGTACCCCTGAAGGGCATGCGGACTCAGTGCTTGACAGGAGCAGGGGATGGAGTGGTTGTATGATGGAAGCAGAACCAGTCCTACAATTGCCTCTTGACCTAACCTGCTGTTTGTGTTTGGATTCTGTTGGTTGAGATAATAATCTTTAGGATGCTTGTTTCCCTTCCACACCAGGATCAAATCTAGGGTCTAGTATTGCATTTAGTTGTCATGTCTCTCTCGCCACTTTTAATCTGGAACATTGCCACAGCCGTTCCTTGTCTTTTATGACACTGACATTATAACAAACACGTTCTTCATCACCACTCCTGCCCCCCACTGTTTTTAATAAAACATTCCTCATTTTTGGTGAATCTGCTATTTCCCTGTGATTCGATTGAAGTGATATATTCTAGGCCAGAGAACTGCACAGGTGTGCTGTATCTTTCTCAGGATGGCATGGCTATCTTTCACCAGTAATGCTAATTTGATGACTTGGTCAAGGTGTTATCCATAAACCTCAATTATATAATTATTGCAGCTTCTCTCGCCCCCACTGTGAAAACTAATAAGTGGTCTGTGGGGAGACATTTTAAAATGATGCAAATATCCCGGTTCTTAGCAAAATTTTCTTGTAGATGTGGATACAGCATTCAATGATGAGTCTTATTTGACCCAGTGTTTACTATCATGGTTGCAAAATAATGGTCTTTCCGCTCCTGCACACATTCCCTCCACACTCACCAGTCAGCTGCAACCCAGGGCTCATCCTTTTCCCCATTTATTTATCATTTACTAACCACTGTGGCAACTTGTGAATTCTTTTTTCAATGGTTTATAATTCATTGCTGTACTTCTTTTAGTGCTTAGATTTAAATACGTGTGTGTGTGTGTGTGTGTGTGTGTGTGTGTATTTTTGTTTTTAGACAGGGTCTCATGCTTACTCTTGTTGCTCAGACTGCAGTGCAGTGCCATGATCACAGCCTTGACCTCCTGGGCTCAAGCAATCCTCCCATCTTTGTCTCCTGAGTAGTCAGGACTACAGATGCGCACCATCATGCGCAGCTAATTTTTAAATTGTTTTGTAGAGACAAGGTCACACTGTGTTGCCCAGGCTGGTCTATATATTATTACCATAAACCAATATAATTATATATATTATAATAATATATAGACCATGTGAAATGCTAGGGAAATGCAAACTGATACAGTTTACGCACATCCAATCAGATTACAACCCCTAAGTCTTCTGGAGCCACCACCATGTGTATCTGGCTTACAGAAGACATACTTAGATGTGCATTGATTAGAGCACATTGAAAACTGCTAACGGCAGCTGCCTCGAGAGAAGGGGACTAAGGGACAGAAATTTGAAGCTGAAGAAAAATTTAATGTTCACTTTTGCAATATTTGAATTTTCTAAAGAAGATACATGAAATAAATTGCTTTAAAAAAAGCTTGTTTCTTTGTTGAGCCAGTATCTGCAAAGCCAGATGAACTTGGAACACATTTTGTTTTCTCAATCATTAAACTTCTGAGCTCCATTTGAAAGTTTTCTAGGCAGACAATCTTTACTATTTAAGTAGAACTGTTTGGTGACCAACCTTTGTTTGAGCCTATTTTTAAGGCAGGCTTGCAATACCAGTGGCAAATTTCTGGTCTCTGACCCTCAGTTCTCAGATTTGGAATGTGATTTCCAGTGCCAGTGTTAATACAGTGTAATTGCTGTGGCAATCCGGTGCTGCCTCAGTTGTAAGTTTCATTCTATTCAGCTGGGAGGTGGGAGACTGCATGTGAGGTTATTAGAGCAAATGCTCATTTCAGCTGTTTTCTTAATCACTTAGCTGCCTGTGTTTAGATGAGTGGCGAGGGCTGATTGGGCCCCTGATGGCACTTTGGAATCCAAATACTTACCGAGGCGTCTGTAACTCTCCTCTCCATATTTTGGACAGTTAAAAAAAACTCTCAAACCAACTGTGCTGCCCATCAAAAAGATGTGGTACATATACACGATGGAATATTACACAGCCATAAAGATGGACAAACATAGGGACTTTGCAACAACTTGGATGGACTTAGAGTCTATAATACTGAGTGTTCTATCACTGAACAAAGAACTGAGTACCATATATTCCCACTCATAAGCAGACCCTGGATCATTTACCATAATACTATAAGAAATGGATTGGCAGTAGAGGGACACTGCTGGGGTGGGTGGGTGAGTGGAGACACAACATCAATAAGGGTATCTGATCTCAAAACAGGCAAAGTGGGGACGAAAAGGAGGCCCAGACTTTGCCTCTACAATGATCACTTGTATCCCTAATCCCCACATCTTTAAAATAAAATATTTTTTAAAATCCTCTATACATCCACATACAATAGAACAGAATTTCTTCTCTTAAACCAGTGCATTTTTTTTTTTTGAGTTGGAGTCTCACTCTGTCACCCAAGCTGGAGTGCAGTGGCATGCTCAAGCCCCTGCAACCTCCACCTGCTGGGCTCAGGCGATCCTTCTGCTTCAGCCTTCCAAGTGCTGGAACTGCAGGTGCGGGTCCCCACGTTTGGCTGATCTTTTTTTTACCTATTGTAGAGATGAGGTCTCACCAAGTTGCCCAGGCTGGTCTTGAACCCCTGGACTCAGGGTGTGAGCCACCGCACTTGGCCAAATCAGTGCATTTAAAACACCCTTTCTCACTGTGGCATGAAATCTCCATGAACCCTGCAAAGCTGTAGCTACTGCAGCTTGGCTCAGAGCAGCTGATAACACACAAGGCAGAGGCTCCACTGGCCCACTCACAGGCTGCCCTGTGGAATTATTCCTCCAAGAAGCAGGCGGGCAGACCACACTGAGCCATAGTCATCCTTCTTGGGGGTGGGGGGGATGAGGTGGCCTTATCATAAACACGGGCAAGCTGGATATTTCTGAGGGGCTTTTGCACTTTGGAGCCCTGTGGTTTTCTTCATTCGTGTGATACTCAAGAACATGCCCACGTTTTACCTTCCAGTGATGTGAAACCTCTGTCTTGCACGCGGGCTGAGTTTGTTGAGGCTGTTTTTATAATCACGGGTGGTAACATCAGGAAGATGCAACATGGGCGTGCACCGAAGCGCAGTTCATCCAACATTGGAGACCTTAAATTAGAGCGATGAGCATAAACACGGCACACAGAGTTTTTTTTTTCCCCTACTAAATTGCAATTATATTTTAAATTACCTACAATTACCAGAAACCATCTCAAAGCTAGAAATTAACTTCTTAGGCGCTGGTCGAAGCAGATCAGCTGTCAAGTGGCGGGTCCTGGGGCGCTGACCTCCCGCTCCGGCTTTGCTCCTGCACGCGGCCCAGAACCCGCCAGGCACAGCCAGCGCCGGGCAGGGCCCGCGGTTTAGGGTCACGTGACAGGCGGCGGCCGGCGGAATTGTGCAACCATATTTTTACAACTTCCCAAATTACAGTTTCATTCAAGTTCATGACATTTTCCTGAAATACCGTGCTTGGTTGCATGCTTTTTGGAAGCAAGTGATGGTTTTGTTTTAGATTTTAATTGAACTATTTGTATGCAGCAGGTTTTGCCATCTGGTATTTAGGGCATAGAATTGGGTCCAGCAGCCACCAGGACTGTTCCTAGCTGGTCACTGTGTGACCTTGGTAAAGGTTCTTACTTTCTGGGCTTCAGAGACGTCGTCGGAGTGGTTAAGGGCCGAGAGGATGGGAAGGTGCTGGGTGACCCTCCGCCCAACGCCAGCCAGATGGGGGGCTAAGGCACAGGGCTGAGTCGGGCCCATCAGGCAGTGAGGCCCTGCTACTGTCTTTGTGGCCACCTTCTCTTTCTGTGAGCTGATGGGGGACTTGGGACAGTCTTTCCTTACAGTGCCTGGCTGGTATACAACCCAGCACACGGTTGACTTGAAATCAACACCACAGAGTACTTTGAAATGTGTGCTTATGTATTTGGGATGAATTAACTAGTTTAAACCTCATGGTTTCCTTGTTTCTCCGTCAGTCAACCCATAACAAGCCTCCCTTTCTTGTGTCCTGTGATCTCTTATCTTGAATCCACACCTTGTAATTGTCTCCAAAATGACATTTCTGAAATGCAAAGCAATGGCTATTTCCTTCTCCAAGTTCTTCATCATTTCCCCCTGTAGATGGGAGCCATGCTGCTTTGATTTCTAACTTCTCTGCTTCACACGAATCACTTCTGCAGAACTAAATTATTTCTACTTCCCCTTCAATGGCCCCACTCTCTGGGTCACTTAAGACCCCTGGTTTCCTGCTGTCAGTTCTTTCTGACTGCAGCCCCCTGTTACTTCCCCACTTGGTTCAATCACAAATAGCGGTTAAGACTCTGTAGACCACACCCTTCAAAAAGTCTCCCTGGAAGCCTCTACATGAAGAAAGATACTCCTTTTTAATTTATCATTTTAATACTAATGTGTTAATTTTTTTTTGTTATTTACTCAATGATATTAATTAATGGGGGCCATTTGCTCTCTTTAATGCCTCTGCCTATAGAGATGGTGTAGGGAAAGGCAAGAGGGCACCCAAAGAGAAGTTTGATTTCTGGGTGCCCATGAGAGGGGTGGCCATATGGATGACTTTAGGGTCTGTTTGGAAGAATGTATTCATTTTTGAGAGCTGGAGAAAGGTAGAGTGCGGCAAACAACCTCGACCCTGCCTCCTAGTCATGGTTTCATAGAGTTGAAAGACACTTCTCAAGCCTAAAGTGAAAGGGGGTTGGTACATTCTTTTGGACTCCACGTATGTACTGAAGTAAGAGAAAGTTTGGTTCTAATGAACTGTACCACCCCTTTCTTATTACTATTGAGGAGGTGATGCTGAAGTTACATTAATTCAGTTGCTATGATGAGGGAACAAACTGTAAAGATGATTCATTTTGATTAAACAATGCCCTGTAGGTCATTTACACGATTTGATTAAATAGTGTTTCTTTCACCAAACTTCTGGAAGATTTCTGAGGGATAGACAGATAGGCGTAGATTTAAAAGGCAATGAAACACTGAGCTAAAATAGCTGCAATCACATTGACCCAATAGGAAGTCTTTTGGCATCAATAGGAAGTCTGTTGGCATCAATGGAAAACCTGACTCAAAGTGACTTAAACTATTTTACTCACATGACAAGCATTCTGGAGGCAAACAACTGTTTGTGGTGAAGAGTTAAAAAATACCAGGGCCAGTATTTCTCCAATTCTGGCAGCCCTTCTCTTGAGGTTGTGAGATGGCTGCCATTGCTTGGGACACGAGTCTATACCTAAGGCAGAAAGAAGGGGCTGCAGAGGGCACTGTACTGATGGCATTGATCCTTTAGACCAGGAAAGCAGAGCTTTTCCAGAAGCCCCCAGAGACATCCACTTATGCCTCACTGGGGACCACATAGCTGATCGTAGCTACAGGAAAGCAAATGTTTGGCTTTCCTAGTATCTCTAATGAAGGATGCCAAAGGAGGTGGATTTGAGAATGGGAATTGGACTAGCCAACCAATGGCATCTGCTATCATGTTGTCTAATGTTCTTAGGTCTTCACTCTTCCCCATCATTTGCCAGTTTCTTGCTCTATGGGACTCTTTTAAGGTAAAACCTAACAAAAATACAAAAGTTGTACATTGTTTGTACATTTCCCCAATTACCATGGCAATATGACTGTGGTATCTCCAACAGGCTGTTCTGTCCCTGGAGAAGAAGCATTTGCCTGTGGTGTCAGGGAAAGCTTTTGAATCTTGTTGTTTGGATAGATTTGGAAAATGTACAAACAAAAATGTCTGTCCTTAGTTTAACTTTTCACTCTTGTTTATTCATGGGTGCTTCTAAAGAGCTTTTGTAAGTAAACCTTCGAAATCTTAAATCAAGTGTGGTAGGCAAACCATTTCAAAGTTTATGGTTGACACCACTGATTGAGAAGAATAACCGGCCATTAATTATGATGAGGTAATCTCATTAAAGGGCCCATGAGGAATAAACAAAGGAGGTTTCTAGTGAGTCAGAAATCTTGAAGCCACACTGTCTTCTCTCTGTGGTGACATGTCCACAGATACCTCTCTGCTTCAGAAACACATGGCAGGATAGCTCTTACTTAGTTGGGCAGTACAGAGTAGTGCTTAAAAAGTGAGTTATGGAGCCAGACTGTCTAGGCTTAAATCCTACTCCTATGACTTACTAGCTGTGTGACCAAGGACAAGCTACTTAAACTCTCTGTGCCTCCAAATGGGACAATAATAGCTAATATATATAAAATGCTGAGAAAGTTTCCCAACACAATATACGTAGTAATTGATCAATATTAGCTCTTGTTACTACATAATGGTATTATATATTGGTAATGCCCACCAAGTAAGTGGGCACTTTGCTTCTCTACCTTTGTGTTCTTGCTGGTGTGTACCTCCTCTGAATACTTCTTTGTTACAGAAGAATCACTCATAAATAATTGTTAATGTTTAAGTGCTTAACATCACAGTATTTAATAACTAGATGGACAATCTGTCATGCCATATCTATTATTATAATAATTTCACGGAAAGAAAAGAAAATTGAGCAGAGAGGTGAAGGAGCTTGTTTAAGCCACACAGCTAGTAAACTTGCTGGAATTAGAACTCAGGTATTTTGGACTTCAAGACCTGAACTTACTCCCATAGTGGCATTATTGAATTGCGTTATAAAGCTTACATTCGTTTTCATATGCTTGTGTATCTCTCGGTACCTAATTTTCTCATGCTCTGGGAAAATCTGCACAACTTACACTCATTCTTTTTTTTCTGATGTTTCAGGGTCTTGATAAGAAAGGGCCCCAAAGGCTGTGTAAAGGTAATATTTACAAAGTGTAGTTAACAACCAGTCAAGGTTAGCTGCTACTGTATTGTTATTACATGAATCTACCTTCTCTGGCCAGGGCTAAATGGACCAAGTGTGGATATCTGACCCAAGCTGGGCCAGTTGGATTATCTCTTTCAATGTGAAATTTAGATTGAGTGATAGTTTAGTTGGCACAGCATGTCATTGGAACCAAGTTGATGGAAATTCAAGATTGATGAAGTATCCATCATCACCAGGGTTGGAAAAGGCATGGCATGCTAACTTACAGAGAGGAAAATGAAAGAAATTTACAAAAGCAAAGTAGAAGCAAGTGGGTGAAAGAGGGAACCAGCACAACCTGGGAAACTTGCAGCTTTTTCAGTTCTTAGTTCTGATCACTTTTGAAATTCCTATCTTCATGTGTCTGTGAGAAGCCCTGTCCTGCTATAATAATTTACCCATATCGTATTTTGTTTATTTATTAAACTAACTTAAGTTGGAGATGGTTTTTGTTACTGGCAACTAAAATAATCTCAGGGATGTACATTGAAGCTGCTGACTGAAATAAATATATTATCTGGGGACTTTATTTATCATATTCTCTCCTTTACTCCTATAGATTAGAAGTTGATCATATCCAATGCCATAAATTTAATTTAAGTATCCTAACACAAACTTGAGAAAGTTCTCTCTTTCATCAATTGCTAAATCTTTATCAAGGTTAAGAATACACAATCTTTTATTGTGAGACATTTTCTGTGTCTCATCAGAAAGTGTATAGCTATGGGTGTGTGTGCGTAATGCCTGGTATACTTTATTCTTGGGAAAACTGTTTTTCCAGAAAGTTCTAAACACTCTGTCCCTCTGAATGTGCTCAGCCTTGCCTGTGCCATCACTGAACAGTCAGAATCACATGTAGCTCCAAGGCCAAATAAAAGTCCAGTTACAGAATCCATTGTATAGTCTCTGAATTGCATCCCTGTATAGTTTCCATGACAAGAGACTCTGATGCAGGTAAGTCAAGTAAGGTCTTGAATCAAAATTATACAGGCCTCCAGCTTTTGATACCAACTATGGGGTGCTAGATAAAGAGATTCAAATGAATATAATCCCTAGAGCTTAGGTATGACTGCTGATTCTAAGAGGTATCTTGGTAACTAGGAAAAGTCTTGGAATATTATAAAGCCACTAAAAGGAGATAGATTGAAAGTACTAAATAGAAAATGAATTATGATTACACCTTAAGCAAGGGTAGCAGCTGTATGGTGTGTATAACTATTTTTCACTCCAGTGTCCATTGCAGTGTCCATTGTACACACACACACACACACACACACACACACACACAAACACACATGATTATATGCATGGAAAACTTTTGGAAGAGTATATGACTGTCAATAGGCTTACCTCTGGGGAGCAAGAATAGCATGTTGACTCAAAAAGAATTTGTAAAAAATTATACTATTTTTGTTAGCTGCAACCAAAATAGTTTTAGTGAATATAATTTGGTTGGGATGAATACTGTAGTTGCTGACTAAAATAAGTATTTTAGATTATCATTGTAAAACAAAACAAAAAAATCAGGATCCTTTTTTAAAAAGCTTTAAACAGTATGGAAATGTACATAGAACAAAAACAGTTTTCCTCTTTCCCTATCCCCCCATCCAATCCCCTCCTAGGAAAGAGACTTTTCTTCTTCATCTTATATCCCTCTATCTTGTTTTATTTGTTTTTTTGGCTATGATCATGTACAACTTTTATATACATTAATAATTCACTTTTCTAGGCCCTTACTAAGATCTTTGGAATCAGAGAGTTTGGGGATCTAGAGGCTAGCCATATGCATTTAAAAATAACTGCCTGGGTGATTCTGATGTACATTTCTATGTAAGAATCTCTCTTAGCTTGGATAATTGGCAGTGTCCTAAATGCCAGCATGAACTCAAATAAAATATTAAATCTTCAGTCATTCTTAGAGACAGGACCTTTATCTCTAAGAATCTGAGGAGTTTCATCAGCATGAATAAGTGGAAATTTTCAAAAGAAGGGTCTATTCCATGATATTCTAAAAATGTAGTGGTTGAATTCACATTACTAAGTAGGACATGAATTATGATTTCACCCTTAGCAAGAATGGCAACTTTATGGTGTGTATACTTCTATTTTCCACATCAATGTCCATTGCAGACATTGCTAATCAAATTTCACACTCTTTCTTAGTGAGCTTTTGCATAATTCAGAATCCTTTTTATCATTACTCCTCATCCTGGGTAACCACCATCCATCCTTGAGTTGGCACGTCATTTGAACTCTATTGTATGGCCTTCCGGTTGTAATCTTTCTAGTACCCTTTCCCCACTTTTTCAGAGTATAAACCCTCTTTCCTATGAGTAAGTCATTCCATATATATTTGTATATGGCTGACTACACTCTTACCTCCAGCTACAGGAATGGAAATATCACCTAGACTGGCCCAATAATCCAGAGAATCCATTGCACAGGTCACACTGATTGATGCAGGGATCAGCACTGATCAAGTCAGACCAATAACTTATTCTTTCCTGGGACTTTCTTATGGAGTTTTATTTGGGGAAACAAAACAAAATAAAACAGATTTTCATTGCTAGTATTATTACATTTATGTAGAATTTGAGCCTTCAGCTTTTAACAGCACTTTGGTGATTTGGAGGGAACTTGCCAAAGAGCTAAAAAATGAGACAGAGACCTAATATTGTTGTTTGTGGTTTTTAATGCATATGTACCTCAGGCCAGATAAATTATTTGAATCTTCTAGTTATGAGGATGAACAAGTTCCCTTAATTTGCCTACATTTATGTGAGTTAGGTTAATGCCACATGCAGTTAAGAATCTTCACCAGTTCCTTTTCATTATCTCTGGGTGTGAAAATCTGTTCTTGAGTTATTTTTTTTCTCATTTTCTGTCCTTTCTATTTGTGAGCCTTCATGTTTCTGGGTTTGGCTCTTGTCATTGAGAATGGGACACTCAAAAGTTGGAGGGAGTAGGGGATAACTGCTGTATTGTTTTTGTCATTATTCAGACAAAAGCAAGAAATGTCCATTGTAAATGCATCCGATTAGAATTAGAGTCTCGATAGGTGATGAGAAGAACTATTGACCAGATTATTCATGGAATCATAGAGTCTTAAAAGAGGAAGACACCTAAGCTATCCAATATTTTCATTTTACAAAAGAGGAAATTGAGATCCAGAAGGCGAATTCATATGTCCAAAGTTGCAGAATCAATGTCATCAAGGCCCCCCTGGCTTTATCTAGGCTCTTTTACTACATTATGTTACTTTTATTCAAACTGGGTCTAAAACAGTCAGACTGAATCATAAAGCAACTATTTGTAGTGTTCAACATTTATTAGTGTCACAGAGAGAAATAAACTTAATGAGTGGGCAATTTTATTAAAATTCAGCATTTACAACAATGACATTATATTAAAGCAGCAGAAGAAGATAAGTAGATTTAGCCAGGCGTTCTAGCGCACACCCAAGGTTCCGGCTACTTGGAAGGCTGAGGCAGAAGGATTGCTGGAGTCCAGCAGGTAGATGCTGGGGTGGCCATGAACATGCCACTGCACACCAACCTGGGTGATGGAGTGAGACTCCAATCAAAAAAAAAAAAAGAAAAGAAAAAGAAAACAAGTAGACTATGTTAGACATAATCTCATGCTTGAATAAACAAGTTTTTGATCTGTAATTCAAAGTCCAGACTCCTCCAATTTTCCAAATTTGTTGTCCTTACTCTTAAATGTTGAGAAAAAATTAAGAAAATTTCCTCCCAACCCCTGCATACTAAACACATACTACTAGAATAGTGGTTTTTAAAATGAAAACTCTAATAGAAATAATTGAATTGTTTGTGGGATATTTACAAGTAAATAATAGATTATTGATAGTTCACAAAAAGCCCATATTTATAACTTGAGATTTTTTTGTTAACTCTTTGCATTCCTCAAGAGATATATGGCCTGCAGAGCAACAAATCATTTCATTCCAAATATATAGAATCATGGAACCTAGCCATGCTCAGTGGCTCAGCCTGTAATCCCAGCGCTTTTGGAGGCTGAGGTGAGTGGATTGCCTGAGCCCGTGGGTTCGAGACCTGCCTGGGCAACTTGGCGAGACCTCATCTCTACAATAAATCAAAAAATAACCGAGCGTGCTAGCGCACGCCTGTAGTTCCGGCTACTTGGAAGGCTGAGGCAGAAGGATCGCAGGATCCCAGCAGGTTGAGGCTGCGGTGGTCGGGAGAGGCCACTGCACTTCAGTCTGGGTGACAGAGTGAGACTCCAGCTCAAAAAAAAAAAAGATTCATGGAACTTGGGGTGAAAGGGTTATTTTGAAACTGCTTAGTCCAACATTTATTGATGGGGAACCCAAGACCCAGGAGGATTAATTGACTGTATGTAACCTTGGACAAGAAGCTATTATGAATCCTTCCATAATGTCACCTGAAATTAATTTTTTCTTATAAGTATCTAAATAAAATAAAACAACTATTTATGTACTCAAGCTAAAGTATATTTCTTATCTTTCCATTTTTAAACAACAGTTCAAAAAGAAACAATAATTATTCCACAAAACTTTTTTTTCTTATTTAACCTTTTACCATCTGATTTAAAGGACTACTATAAAATATAAAATATTTTTGTTTAATATTTTTGTTTAACTTTAAAAGATTGTTTATGTATAGTAAATAATTTGGTTTCTTTGGCTGTGCGAAACCTTTCAGTTTGATAAGGTCCCACCTATCTATCTTAGCTTTTTCCTTGAACAGTGTCAATTCACTGTAATGTTTACTCTGTGTTATATACTTTGCTAGGTATGAGGGCTACATAAATTAAATTCCACATCTTGAAATTTATTTTAAAGGATAAATAGCATAAGAGTTCAGTTATGTGTAGAGAAGGGTGCTCATTGTAAGTATTGATTATCATAGCGAAACATTGGCACCACAATTGGAACAATTGATATGAGATTAAATAAATAGCTGTATCCACACAGTAAAAAATTATGTTGTTTTTGTTGTAATTTTCAACTGGATGTGATGGCATAGGTAAGATGTGCTTTCAGAAAGCAGCTTCACTGGGGAAAGAATTAATTATAAAATGCTTTATTTCTTTCTTGTTTAAATTCCTTCTGGATAAATAAGTTTTAAGTTGCAACAAGGCCATCTGGGGTTTCCAAGTTAGATATTGTTTCTCTAATATGTATAAGACTTGCCAATATATGTCATTTAATCAGGGAGGGCCCAAGCTGGACATAATTATTCTATGTGGATGAAAACCTAGTAGACTGGATTAACTTTTGCATCTGCTCGGGCATCTTCCTGGGGATTGTGTATTGTGGGATACTTGATTCAGGACATTGAAAATAGCAGGCATTGGTTTAGAAATAAAAAAGAGCTTATATATATAGGTTTACTAAAAGCTATTTTTGTCTATATGCCAATTATTACAACATTCATAAGGCAGATGAGACCATCTTAAGTTATTAGTAGTTTACAATTAGTATACTAGCCAAATCTTGTATATCAGGAGAGGTGAAATTTCACTACAGATTCTGGCCCCTTTTTTGTTCTTTCTGTCCCTAACATTTTCTGTCTGTTCCTTAGATTTTATCTTATCTTTTGACTGTAGAATTTCTCACATCCCCTTTGTACTTTTTAAGGAACCAACTGTTACAGAAAAAAGGTTTTGCACTCTCAACTCTGGAAAATTTATATGCAGCTGCTGTTACCATGGTTTCACTATTCTTGTTTGACTTCTATAATTTGTGCATTACTTTGTGTGGGAATGGTAACTCTTCACTCATTTATTTATTCATTATGAAGCACCTATTTGTGCCCACATCCTAATGTACAAAGAATAAGATTTGGTTTGTGCTCTTTGGCACTTTACATTCCAGCAGGAGAAGCAGAAATGTGTATTAATTTTAATGGAATGCAGTAAGCATAAGGATAAAGACATGTATTAGAAAAAGAGATGCATAGGGTGTTCCTAGAACACAGAAGGGGAACACTTAACCAGATTAGAAAAAGAGACCAGAATGGTATCCTTAAGGATGAGGATTGGTAAATTGGGAAAGAGTAGGTTCAAATAAATATTGAACTTTAGTAAATAGTATGTTTCCTGACATACTTGGTGGGAAGAACTGTACCGATATCTGCAACTGCAACATGCATTAGGAAATAAGATGGGTGAATGGGGAGATCAAAATAAATTGAAATATACATGATAAAGTTTTTATAGTAAATGTTAATTATGCAATTTAAGTGGTAAATATATTATTCGGAAATTCTTTTAATTCTTCAATATAATTTTTTGCAATAAAATTCCTGAAATATTTCTTAGATGAACACCATATTAGACACTGAAGAAGAGAGAGAACTTGCAGAAAGGGAATAGAAATTATAGAATGCATGGAACAAAAGACAAAGAAATAAAACTCAAAACTTCAGAAATGTGGATAATATCAAGAAATCTAATATAGATGTAATTGCTGTTTTTAGAAAAATAGGAGGAAAAAAACGAGTGAGAAGAATTATTTTAAAGAATCATTAATAAAAGTTTTTCAGGATGAATAAACCCTAAGTTGAGAAATAGAAAACTACACCTAGTCACATTGTAGTTAAACTGTTGAAAACCAAAAATAAAGAAAAAAATCTTAAGAACAGATAGAGGAGAAAAAAGCACACTTTATAGAGCATGTAAATGGGAATAATAAAAAAATGGAATTAATACCAAAAAGGCATGAAAAGAGATGCAAGGTAGCAAAAAAACGAAAGACAGAGTCATCAAGCTGGTAAATTAAACCCAAACATATTAATGATCACATTAAATGTAAATGCTCTAAAAGTTTTAATTTAAAAAAATCCTAAGATGGATTTAAAAAAGCAACCATATGCTGTTTAAAAGAGATACACTTTAAATATAAATATAAAGACACTATAGATTATAATTAAATGGTTGTTTTTCTCCTTGAGGATGTAGGGAGCTAGAAAGAGTGTCAAACCCAAATATATGATTTTTAAAAGTCAAACAAGTCCTTAACAAAATGCTAGCAAACTGAATTCAACAGAATATAAAAAAAAATTATCTATCACAACAAAGTGAGCTTTATTCCAGGGATACAAGGATGGATCAATATCCACAAATTAATAAAATTAATAAACATAATATACCACATAAACAGAAGCAAAAATAACCATATGATCATCTCAGTAGATGTAGAAAAGACTTTTAACAAAATCCAGCATCCTTTCATGACAAAAACCCTCTACAAATGGGGATGGATGTGACATGAGCACTGGCTTACTGGGGCAAGATGCTGCTGGACAAAGATAAGTTCAACTAGGGGAACTGGTGGAGACTGAGTTCAACCGGCTGAGTATATTCCTGCAAGAGAAGGTGAAGGCTCTGTGGGGGAAGCTATAAATTTGAGGAATTTATACACATTTTTGCCAGATTTTTCTTCATGAGCCCACTGGGTGCTCACAGAAAACCCTGGAATAAAGTCTGCTTGTGGTGCAGAAGTGAGGAAAGAGAACAACAACCACTGGGAGCGAGGGATGGGGGGCAGACCACTGAGCACTACCAGAATCCTTCCTTATTTTCTCTTATGGAATAAAAGTCTTATTCCATGACAGGAAGGACAAAACAACACTATTGACTTTAGAATATTTGTTGAAAACCTATTGCAGCTATGGAAAGGGAACAGAAAAAAAAAAAGGAAACAAAAAAGCTACCTCTATGGGAGAGGCAGAAATACAAGCTGGGCTGCAAAGGACACACACCTGAGACCCAAGAATATAGTTCCTGTCTAAGACTGTGTTTTAATCACCATAATTGACAATGCCCCAGACTAACAAGCATTAAGTAACAACTTGCAAAAGGCAGAGAGACTCTCTTTGAAGAGAAGTGCAAAGGGAAGACCAAAAGCTGAGGGGGAGCAGACATTGAAAATAACTGCCTGGTAAACCAATTCCTAACACAAGCAAAAAGTATCAATAGGAGATTTTGAAGCCTGTAGGGCACAAAGAGTAACATAGCAACAATAAACTTCAAACCCAGCCAATTTTTCCTTAGATGAACTCCTTATCCCTCACAAGTTCTGGAGGAAAAAAGGAGTACCCATTTCCAGTGATGAAAACTATTGATTTCAGTTCTACTGTCCTGTACAGCATATTGGCTTTCAATCAAATATTATGAAACTTACAAAAAGGTGAGAAAAAAGAACAAGCTCTCAAGAGACAAAACAGTCATCACAACTAGACACAGATATGACAAGATATGTTGAAATTATGTAACAGGGAATTAAAAATAACCATGATAATATATTCAAGGCTCTAATGAAAAAAGTGAACAACATGCAGGACCAGATGGGTAATTCAGCAGAGAAATAAAAACTCTAAGAGAGAATCTAATGAAAATGCTAGAAATGACAAAATATAATAAGCATAAAGAAAGCACATAATCTGTAAATTCAACAGTGCTATGGGAAGGATGAATAAACTTGCATATAGATCCACAGAAATTGCCTAACTAAAATAGAAAAACAAATGGAAAAAAATGAGTGGAACAGAGCATTTAAGAGCAGTGGAAATTCTTTTTTATCTTATCCTCCTTGAGAGGAAAATTTTCAATGTTCATTCTTTGTGAGGAAGGAGTTCTTTCTAAGTCACAGCTGTCACCTGTGTTTCCATAGGTCCACATGCTACTGAAAGTTTGAATGCTCAAAAGAGAGGAAACTCAGACCAATAAAACAATTTTCTCTGGAAAAAAAGAGCTGTGGAATGGAGAAGAAGAAATATTTGAAGAAACAATGACCAAGATTTTCAAAAATTAATGATAAATACTGAACCAAAAATCCTAGAAGACCAGAGAACATCAAGTAGAATAAATAATAAACCAAACAAACACAAATATCTAGACATAACATATTTAAACTGCTGAAAACAAAAATAGGAAAATAGGGAAAAGACATGTCTTTCAAACACAATTTATATGAAAACTCAGAAAATGTTCTCTGAAAATAACAAAATGAAATTAGTAATTGATAGCAAAAAGCTGTTTAAAAAAAGTCTCACATGCTTGGAAATTAGACAGTACACTTTTAAATAATTGATGGATCAAAAAAGACATTATGGTGAAAATTATAAAATATTTTGAACAACATGATAATGAATTTTGCATAGAAGGAAATTTATACTTTTAAATGTTTACACTAAAAAAAAAGAAAGGCTTAAAATCAATGATCTACACTTCTACTTTAAGATAGCAGGAAAAGAAGAGGAAATTAAACCAAATTTAAGGAGAAAAATGAAAATGATAAGGAATGGGAGACAATTATACAGAAAATAGACAATAGAGAAAAGTAACAAAGTCAAAATTTGGTTCTTTGAAAAGACTAATAAAATTGATAAAAACTATACTAAAGCAAGGGGAAAAAAGAGAAAGTACAAATCACTACTGTTGGGAACGAAAGAGAAGTCATCATATAGATCCTGGAGTCCTTAAAAGAATGGTAAAGGAATATCATGAGTATTTTAATGCAAATTACTTCAAGAACAAAGATGAAAAGTAAATCAAAAGCAATACTTTGTACTTGGGAGTATTGCAGAGATTGTGGACATCATCACAAACTTGAAAGATACAGGAGCGTTGAATCCCTATAGCCCCATATAACTGTCCTATTTGACCTGTGAAGTTATCAAATAATTTTTGGAGAATGTCAGTGGTAGCAAATTCAATCAGCTGCTGTCCTAGATGTGGCTTCTAACTAGTTTGCTGCAAGACTGCCTATCATGAATTGAGCATTGTCTTACCTAGCAAGTCTGAAAGTTGGGTGTACCGTGCAGCGCTTCAACAAGGCTGAGTGAGTGACACGAAACTGAGTTTAAGCAGGCCCTAAGTGTCCCAGTAAGCTGTGTGAGCAAGTGGTTCACATTCTCAATGTTCTCACTCCTGATACAGAGCCATGTTTCCTTCAACCCATGTAGATAGTCTCATGAGTGGAAGAAGTATGTTATAACCAGTTGATTAAAGAAACAAACATTACACTTGATTTTTGGATGATTCTGTGCTACATGCAGACTGTTCTGCTTATTAGCCTCAATTGTGTGTGATAACAAGGACAATGATGAGGAGAAATCCTTCCTATAGGCAGAATTATAAGTGGTGCATCTTTTTGTTCACATTTTCTGGAAAAAAAGATGTCCTGCATTAGTAATCAGTGACTAATGATTGACTGGATAGTCAGGGACTAGATAAAAACAACACTGGAGGATTGATAATAAGAAGGTGTAGGGGCAGGGTAAGTGGATGGAAATCTCTGTCATACCAAGGGTGGGTAGTAGAAGCCATTGCCCCAGGTACAAGCAATATTTTAGAACTTAGACCAACAAGATTTTTTGAGAAAGAGTATTGAATGCCTGTCTTGTTTGGAATTGCCAGCACATGGTGCTAATAAAAAGAAGACTCATTTATAGCTGTCATTATTATTACTTTTAAATTATCTGCAAACAATGCACTTCTATCACTTGAACCTGTTGAACTACTCCCATTGCCCTGCTTTTGCTCTAGTTGTGACAATATTTGTGCATCATGAATGCTAAGCAAGGGCCCTCACAACCAAGGACTTTCTCAATGGGATGGCAAAGGATGGACTAGGTGGCCAGTTTCAAGGATGTCATGCAGCAGCCACTTTCTTTGGCCACTCCTGTGATTGCTCAATGAGCTCACTGAAAGTGTGGTGGGAAGAATGAAATGTATATCTGTAGGATATGGCCCCTTCCACTGCTATATGTGTATGTCCACTTTGCCAACAGCAAAGATTAACACTGAGCCCTGCTGTTACCTCAGTATCACCGGCCAGCCACCTGGTGGCAGAATAATAATATTGGAGTCCTATTCTTGGCAGGTGGCAGGAATCATCCTCATTGGAATAAATAATCTTTTATAAAATTGTTTTTCTTAACGTTTCAACTCAGAAAACCAGAAACCACAAATAAATTAATTAAATTGAAGAAGGAAGAAGGGTATAATAAAGATAAAAACAGAGATACTTTAAAATTACAAAATCAAAAAAAGACTTCCATAATAAAACCAAAAGGTCATAAATTGAAAGGATTTATGAAATAGACAAGTGCTGGTCTACTTACAGATTGAGTAGAGGAACAGCAAATAAATATTTGAAATGAGAAAGGTAACAAAATGGCAGAAAGGAAAAAAATTATTTGAGAATTCTATCTATAAATGCATATCAATAAACTTGAAAATCTTGATTAAATAAATAATTTCCTAGATAACTGTAAATTACCAAGATTTACTAAAGGAAGTAAAAAAAAAATCTAAAATAGGTGAATAAAATGAATCAAATAGAAAAAGTAGTGAAAGACCTACTACCCTGTAAAAAGGCACCAGGTCCAGATAGTCTTACACACAAATTGTACCACACTCCTAAATATTAGAAAATTTCTAGGTTGTATAAACTAAATGCCGTTTACACCTAACAAATTTTTGGCAAAGGTGTCAAGAACACACAATGGGAAAAGGAAGTCTCTTTAATAGATGGTATTGGGGAAACTGGATATCCATATGTAGAAGAATGAAATCAGACCCTTATCTCACACCAGATACAAAAATTTTGAGTTCAAAATGCATTCAGGACTCAATGTAAGATACAAAACCATAAAACTACTAAAATAAAAATAGAAATAAGGCTCCATGACATTTGGTCTGGGCAATGCTTTTTTTTTTTTTTTTTTGGATATAGTCCCAAAAACACAGGCAACAAAAACAAAAATAGATCAATGGGACTACATCAGACTAAAAGGAGGACCAAGAAGACAATTAACAAAGTAAAGAGAAAACCTATAGAATGGAAGAAAATAATTACATACTATACATTTAATAAGGGATTAATATCCAAAACATGTAAGGAACTCAAACAACTCAATGCCAAGAAAATAAATAACCCAATTAAAAATAGACAAAAGACTTTAATAGATATGAGAAGACATACAAGCGGTCAGCAGTTATATGAAAGAATGCTCAATGTCACTAAACATCAGGGAAATGGAAATCAAAAGCACAATGAGATATCACTTCACTTCTATTAGAATGGTTATTATCAAAAAGACAAATGATAGTGAGTGTTGACAAGGGTGCAGAGAAAAGGGAATACTTTCACACTGTTGGTGAGATAGCAATAGTACAGCCATTATGGAAAAGAGTGTGACGTTTCCTCAAAAAATTAAAAATAGAGCTATCATATGATCCAGCAATCCCATTCCTTGTCATATATTTAAAGGAAATGAAATCAGTATGTTGAAGAGATGTTTGCACGCTTATTTCCATTGCAGCTCTAGTCATAATTGCCAAATACAGAATTAACCTAAGTTTTCATCAATGGATGAATAAATAAAGAAAATGTGGTATAAATACACGAGGGAATACTATTTCAGTCATAAAAAAGGAAGGAGATCCTGTCATTTTTGACAACATGAATACACTTGGGAGACATTATGTTTAAGTAAAATAAGCCAGGCACAGAACGACATATCCCACAGGCTCTCACCTATATGTAGAATCTAAAAAAGTTGGTCTTGGGAAAAGAGAGAATGGTGGTTACCAGAGGCTGGGGCAGCTGTGGAGGAGGTTGCGGAGATGGTGGTCAAAGGATACAAAATTACTGCTAGATAGAAAGAATAAGTTCAAGAAATCTCTTGTACATCATGGAAGCTATGATGTTATATGAGGGGGGACGACCAAAAACTTGAGCTTTATTTGTAAAATATTGTGTATTTGTTCTTACATGTTTAAACTTCAGTCACCTTCAAAGTCCTCTCCGTTTGAGGCAATATACCTATCAAGATGCTTTTTCCACTGCTCAAAACAGTTTTTATACTCATCAGTTTTGATGGCTTTTAGTGCTTCTACTGAAGGCAAAACGTTTCCCTTTGAGGACTTTTTGTCATCGGAAACAAAAAAGTCTCTGGGGGCAAGATCAGATGAGTAGTGAGGGTGGGGAATGGAGGCCCTGTTGTTTTTGGTCAAAAACTGCTGAACACTCAGCACAGTGTGGGCAGGTTGTTTGTGTTAAATCACCCATCATGAAATGAGCAAGCACATTGAAAGAATCTAAAAAAAAAAAAAAAATTCACTAAACCCAAACCCATCCTCTCACAATAATGCTAGCTGGCATACTGATGCCAATGGGCTCCTAGAACAGTTATCTAGTGGGGGAAGGCTGTACTACAAGGGGACGGCCCTCCAAAAGATAATTCCAGTTTTTTGGGGTCCTCCTTTGTACTGTATTCTTGAAAAATGCTAAGAGAGTGGATGTTAAGGGCTCCCACCACAAAAATGGTAGCTAGTCAAGTTGATGCATTCGTCAATTAGCTATATTTAATCAATCCGTAATGTACATACATACTTCAAAACATCATGTTGTACATGATAAATATACTTTTATATGTCAAAAAATTTAAATAAAGAAATTCAAACATTCTTTTAAAAAAATCTAAATGAAAAGATACAATGTGGCTGGTAACACTCTGATATCAAACCATACAAAGGACTTGCAGTTTCTGTCCCAGCAAGTGAGGCGCTTAGAAGTCACCAATCTGTCCTAACAAGTTTGCAGCAACTTGGATGGATTTAGAGTAGATCATACTCAGTGATCTATCACAGAAACAAAGAACTGAGTACCACATGTTCTCACTTATAAGCGGACTCTGAATGTTCACCACAATACTATAAGAAAGGGATTAGCAGTAGCGGGACACTGCCAGGGAAGGGAGGGGACACAACATCAATAAGGGTACCTGATCTCAAACCAAGTGGGGACTCAAGGGAGGCCCAAACTTTACCTGTATGATGTCCACTTATATACCTAATCGTGAAGTGTACCCCACATCTTTAAAATATATATATGTGTAAAAGGGACAAATTAAAAACAACTCAAAGCCATCAGAGAAGTGAGATTACAGGGCTAACCACAGCCCCTAAGTGGAGAGACTGACAGGCAGATACAGAGAATCACAACTTACCTGAGCAAAAACCTCTGTGGGAACCAGTGTCAGTAGGAAAACTTTAAGTGACAAATTGCTGGAGGCTTATTGTGGACAACTCTGAGAGTTAAAAACTCCAGGAGTACCCAGTCTGGGAGGAGTTCCCAGTCTTGGAGGAATTCCCACTCTCTTGTGAGTTTTACCTCCAGAAACTCTACTGATTCCTTACAGTGAAGAATGAGGACACATCGTCTCATGTTTCCAGCCAGGGAAGGGGGTAGGGAACCATTTTGAAAGATGACAAAGCTTCTGCTCTTTTTAGCAAGGCCTCCCCTCAGAAGAAGCTACTTTACCAAAGCCTGGCCTGCTGTGGTTTTATCAGAGCTTAACCAACTGGGGGGAGTGGAAATGCTCACCTCTAGCCAATTTTAGCCTTCCATGTGGGGAAGGAAAACACCCAAGGCCAGTGGTCTTTAGTCATCCTGTCCCACCCAAGGGGGAAAAAAACAAAACTAAGAAGCACCACGGAAATCACAGTACAGGGGCACAGGCTCACCCAAAGACTGAGGCCAACGTATAAGACTATAGAATACTTCCCGCACAACTTGCTGTGGTATTACTGAAGGTCTGTTTACTGCAGCTCCTTTTGCCCAATACAACAGGTTTACCTTTCAACAAAAAATTACAAGGTGTACTAAAAGGTAAAGCTGGAGCTATGGTGCATGTCTATAATCCCAGCTATAGACATGAGGTTGAAAAGGGAGGATTGCTTGAGCCCAGGTGTATAGGGCCAGCCTGGGCAACATAGTGAAATCCCTTCTCTAAAAAAAAATAATAACAATGAAAGGTTAATGCCATACATGGTGGCTTATGCCTGTAATCCCAGCACTTTGCGAGACAGAAATGAGAGGATTGCTTAAGTCCAGAGGTTTGGGGCCAGTCTGGGCAATTTGGCGAGACCTCATCTCTACAATAAATCAAAAAAATTAGCCAGGAGTGGACACCTGTAGTGGACACCTGTAGTTCCAGCTACTTGGAAGTCTGAGGTGGAAGGATTACCAAAGCCCAGCTGGTCAAGACTGTGGTGACCATGAGCATGTCACTGCACTCCAGCCTGGGCAACAGAGTGAGACTTTGACTTAAAGAAAAAAAAAAAAGAAACGGTTACAGGACACAGTTTGAAGAGAATAAACAAACATCAGAGCCAGAGTAGGTTATGGCAAAAGTGTTAGAATAACCAAACCAGGATTTTTTTTTAACTCTGATTAATATGCTAAGGGATTTAGTGAAAAATATCACTAATTCAAACTGTTTTTAAATGCAAAAACATATGAATAATGTAAGCAGAGATATGGAAGGAATCAAGAAAAATACTAGTGATCAAGACATTGCAATAGAAATTAAGAATGCCTTTGATGGGCTTATTAGTAGCTAATGAAAGAACTTCTGAGCTTGAGGACATAACAGAAACTTCCAAACCTAAAAAGAAAAAAAAACTGAGGAAAAAAAAAAAAGAACAGACTATCCAAGAACTGTAGTAAAATGACAATAGGTGTTAATGTGTGATGTGAATATAAGAAGGAGAAGCAGACAAGGAAACAGCAGCAATAGTTGAAGCAATAATGAATGAGAATTTCCCAAAATTAATGTCAGACCCTGAAACACAGGTCCAGGAAGCTCAGAGAAGACCAAAGAGGATAAATGTCCAAAAAACGATACCCAAACATGTTATGTTCAAACTTCGGAAATCAAAGACAAAGAAAAGGGTCATGAAAGAAGCCAGAGGATATAAACACTGGACATCAATTGAAGAGCAAAGATAAGAATTACATTCAAGCCAGGCTCGGTGGCTCAGCCTGTAATCCCATGCCTTGGGAGGCTGAGGTGAGTGGATTGCCTGAGCCCGCGGGTTCAAGACCTGCCTGGGCAGGCGAAACCTCATCTCTACAATAAATTAAAAAAAAAAAAAATTAGCCGGGCGTGGTAGCGCGTGCCTGTAATTCCGGCTACTTGGAAGGCTGAGGCGGAAGGATCACCGGAGCCCAGCAGGTCGAGGCTGCGGTGGCCAGGAGCGGCCACTGCACTCTAGTCTGGGCGACTGAGTGGGACTCCAACTCAAAAAAAAAAAAAGAATTACATTCAACTTCTCAGAAACAAAGCAAGCAAGAAGAGGGGTTGGTAAAAATAGTTAATCTTAAGAGTAAAAGCCCACTAACCTATAACTCTGTACCCTGTGAAATTATCCTTCAAAAGTAAACAAGAGATACAGATTTTTTAAGACAAATAACAATTAAAGAAATTCGTTGCCAGTAGACCTGCCTCACAAAAAATGTTAAAAGAAGTTCTTCAGAGAGAAGAAAGATGAAACAGGTTAGAACTCAGATTAACATAGAGAAAAGAAGAACATCAGCAAAGGAATAAGTGAAAGCAAAATAAAAACTTGAACTTTTCTTATCCTTAATTGATCTAACAGACAACGGTTTGTTTAAAATAAGAGCAACAATGCATTTGGTTATGGGTGCTCATTTGTGTATGTATATACATATGTGAGTACATTTGACTACTAGCTTAATGTTGACAAGAAGTCTTCGGAAAATAAAAAAACAAACAACCCCATTATAAAATGGGCAAAAGATATGAACAGACACTTCTCAAAAGAAGACATCCAAGCAGCCAACAGATACATGAAGAAATGTTCAACCTCACTAATCATCAGGGAGATGCAAATCAAAACCACTCTGAGATATCACTTAACTCCTGTCAGAATTGCAATTATCAATAACTCAAAAAATAACAGTTGCTGGAGAGGGTGTGGCGAAAAGAGAACACTTCTACACTGTTGGTGAGAGTGTAAATTAGTGCAACCTCTGTGGAAAGCAGTGTGGCGATACCTAGAAGCTCTAAATATCAACCTCCCATATGACCCTGCAATCCCCCTACTGGGAATATACCCTGAAGAACTCAAATCACTCTATAAAAAAGATACCTGCACACGTATGTTTATCGCAGCATTGTTCACAATAGCAAGAACCTGGAAGCAAC
>CAUYQG010075802.1:0-16946 GCA_963574415.1 Tarsius wallacei | reverse complement strand
GCTACGTTAAACCCTGAAAACCAAAGCCAAACATCCAAAACTCTAAAACACTAACACTTTCCATCCAGGATAGAAGAATGAACATCCAAAGTAAAGAGAACCACAAGATTGATCAAGTAGCCAATCAAAAACCACTTCTCTATTACTTGAGCCAATGGTTACTCGAAGCTTGAAGTGTCCACCTTCATTATTATTGATGGCTCCCAGAGTCACAGACTCAATATCAAATGTGACAGTGGATCCAGAAGTAACTGCAGGCAGCTGGTTGGTCATTTCTTTTCCATTTACAAAAACTGCACCATTTGTGCTGATGCACACAGCTTGATCTTGCTGCAAAGAGTCATAGCCATTCTGTTTTTCTGCACACACGCCTATACTGTCTCTTCTATCTGGCTGTCCCACAGTTTCAACTCTGAATGTTAATGTCTGCCCACAAAAACAAGTTGGAGTACTGGAGTAGAGAACAGCTGAGGATTCAGAATCATTCCGGAGTGCTATATTTCTTCGACTGCTCAGACCGTACCACTCAAAACCAGTTGTCCACTCATGAGGTACCAGTGTGGAATGACCTATCTGGGGAACACTCCAAGGACTCCACTCCTGTCGGCCATCTCCTCGGGCGCAGACTCTGAACTGATAATCAACATTGGGGTCGATATGCAACACTATGAATTCAGTTTCAGAACCTACATATACATCCTCAAAATGATTTGAAGTACATTTATGGAACTGCAGCCTGTAATCCTGGGCTGTAAAGTCGTCATCCACCTTACGCCATCGCACTATGATGCCTCCAGGTTTTTCTATCAGTTCCTTTATCTGCACTGGGGGGCGAGATGCTACGGTTCCATGCTTAAAAATGTGGTCTTTCACTATATTAAGAATGGAGTCATCCAACTGAGCAGATAAACAAGGCACATCAACAAGTAAAGGCACTTCTGGTAAGCTGTCCAACTGAATGTGTGAGGCCTTTTTGGTAAAGCTCCACAGCTTCTCATTATGTTCTCCTACACCACCCAGCATGGCAATCTCACCTTCTCGAACTAAGCCCTCTGCAGTGGTAACTCCATGTTCTATGAGCTTCTGGCAGTCATCTAGTGGTTTAATGGTCTCCTGTTCAATGCAAAAGGGTCACCAATCGCTCATCCAGGAACTTCTCAAGGGTTCCCTTTAAATCGTTAAAATGCTGTTTGAGAACATCCCTCATGTATGATGCACTCTCTTTGTTCTGCCTCTGCGCCTCCCGCAGCCCCTGCAGCCGGTGGCCCGGCTCCCGCCGGTAGCTTTGCGCCGCCTCCACGTTCTCGCGGGCCTCCTGTAGCAGCAGCTCCGGCTCCAGCTCCATCGCCCCGTTCATCCGGCAGCGCGGCGGGCCGCAGCTGACACCGGTTCCCGACCGCGGCCGGGCGCCTCCGAGCGGCCCGCGGCCGGAATGACATTTTCAGTGTTCAAAGAAAAATACTGACATTCAGGGATATCGTATCCACAAAATTATCCTTCAGACATGAAGGAGAGAATAAAGTATTTCCCAGACAAACAAAATCTGAGACAATTCACCACCACCAGACCCATCTTGCAAGAAATGCGAAAGGGAGTTTTTCAGTGTGAAAGAAAACACGAACATGCAAAAGAAAACTTTTCAAGATATACAACCCGTTAATAAAATTAAGCGCATGAACAAATGCAGAATATTACTGTACTTGTGGTGTTCAATTCATTCACACCTCTAGTATGAAGCCCAAAAGACAAATTCATCAAAAATAATAACAGGTACAGCAATCTATTAAGAAATAAGTGATACAAAAATACATAAATTGAGACAACTAAAAGTGAAACTGTGGGGAAATGGAGTTAAGTATAAATTTTTTTGTATTTTTTGCTTTGTTGTTTCCATTCTTTTATTTGTGATCTAAGATAAGTTGCCACCTTTTAAAAATCACTTTTTAAATCTATAAGATGTTTCTGCAAATAGCATGGTAACCACAGTGCAAAAGCTTATAATAGATTCGCTAAAATAAGAAGCAACATTAAAACATATGACCAGAAAGAATCACTTAACCATAAAATGTCAGTAAGGAATGGAAAGCGAAAAAGAAGAGTGTCAAAACAAACAGAAAACAAGCAACACAATGGCAGTAGTAAGTCCTTACTTATCAAAATTAACACTGAATGTAAATAATCTCAATTATCCAATTAATAGGCTAGAGTTGCTGAATGGATAAAGACCTAACTATGTGCTTCCCTGAAGATATCTACTTTACTGATAAAGTCACACATAGACTGAAAGTGAAGTGGCGGAAAAGGATATTCCATGCAAGAGGAACCCAAAAAAGAGCAGAAGTAGCTATACTTATGTCAGATAAAATAGAATGCCAATGAAAGACTTTACAAAAAGACAAGAAGGTCACTGTATAATGATTAAGTGATCAATTCAACAAGAAGATATAACAATTATAAATATCTATGTATCTAGCACAGAAGCTCCCAAGTATATAAAGCAAGCATTAATAGATCTAAAGGGAGAGATAGACTGCAATACAGTCACAGTATGGGACTTCAACACCCCGCTCTTAATTATGAACAGATTATCCAGACAGGAAATCAACAAAGAAGCAATTAAGTTAGCCTACACAATTGATCTAATATATCTAAATGACATTTACAGAACATTTTACCAAGCTTCTGCAGAATAAACATTCTTCTCATTAGTGTATGGAACGTTCTCTAGGATAGACCATAAGTAATGTCACAAATCTCAACAAATTCAAAAAAATCAAAATCATACCAAGTAAATTTTATGACCACAATGGAAGAAAACTTGAAATCAATAATTAGAGAATCCTCAAAAACTATACAGACACATGGAAGTTAAAGAACATGTTCCTGATTGATCAATGGGTCCATGAAGAAATTAAGAAGGAAATGTATACATTTTTTGAAATAAAGGAAAATACCAAGGCAACATACCAAAGTCAATGGCTACAGCAGAAACAGTACTAAGAGGGAAGTTTATAGCAATAGATGCCTACATCAAAATAGTAGAATGATTTCAAATAGGCAACCTAATGATTCATCCTAGAGCACTAGAAAAGTAAGAACAAACTGAACCCAAAATTAGTAGAAGGAAAGAAATCATAAAGATGAGAGCTAAAATAAATGAATAAGACCAAAAAATACAAATATTGACAAAATGGCTTTAAGGTTTTTTTTCAATATTTTCTTCTAGTAGTTTCAGAGTTTTAGGTCTTAGATTTAAGACTGGGAAGGTTGGGGAGGGGAATGAAGAGAGGTTAGGTTAATGGGTAAAAAAATACAATTAGAAAGAATAAGCTCTAGTGTTTGATAGTATAGTAGAGTGAGTATTGTTAACAATACAATAATGTATTATATACTTCAAAATAGCTAGAAGAGAAGAATTGAAATGTTAAAAACATAAAGAAAATATAAATGTTAAAGGTGATGGAAATCTCAATTTTCTTAATTTGATCAATACACATTGTATGTATGTATCAAAATATCAAATGCACCCCCAAAATGTGTACAATTATTATGTATCAATAAAAAAGAGAAAAAGAAAATTTTAAAAAGTCAATCTAAAGAATGGAAGAAGATACTTGCAAGGTATATATCTGATAAAGGTTTAATATTCAGAATACATTAAAAAATCCTTACAACTCAGCAACAAAAAAGCAAGAATCTAAGTAAAACATGGACCCAGTACTTGAATAGATATTTCTCCAAGGAAAATGTAGAAATGGCTAACAAGACATGAAAAGGTGCTCAATATCATTAATATTAAGAAAATGGAGAACAGTATTACACTAAAATACCTCTTGACATCTGCTAGAATATGTATACTACTACTGTTGATGATGAGAAAAGAAAAATAACAAGTGTTGGCAAGGGTGTCCAGAAAGTGAATCTTTCAAGCATTGTTATTGATTAAATGGTGTAGCTGTCATAGAAAACAGTCTGTTGGTTCCTTAAAAAGTTTAAATTTGAATTACCATATGGCCCAACAGTTCTACTGCTAGATAGATACCATAAAAAACTGAAAACAGGTTTCAAACAAATACTTGTACACAAATGTGTATAGCAGCACAATTTACAGTAGCCAAAAGGATGGAAACAACCCAAATACCCTTTAACTGATAATGGATAAACAAAATGTAGTATTTCCATACAATGGAATATTATTCAGACATAAAGAGGTAGTATTGATATTTGCTACAATGTGGATGAACCTTGAAAACATTATGCTAAGTGATGTAGAAAGTCAAATAGTATATGATTCTCTGTATATGAACTATTTAGAATAAGTAAATTTATAGAGACTGAGGACAGATTGGTGGTTGCCAAGAGTTAGAGAAAGTAGAAATAGGCAATGACTACTTAACAAGTATAAGGTTTTCTTTTGTGGCAACAATACTGTGAAATGTGATAGAGGTGATTGTTTCACAACATTGTGAATGTACTAAATTCCACTGAGTTATATGATTTTAAAGGTTAATGTCATGTTATGCGAATTTTACTTTAATAAAAATTACATAGATTTACAATTAAAATAGATGAAAAACAGGGGTAGTAAAACTCAAAATCCATCATTTCCTAATTATTTTACTATATTTCCCTATTATGTATGGTGCTGAGTCCACTTTTGTCCATTATATACCAGGTCTGACAATCAGGTTTGCAAACTATCCTAGAAAAAATGCTATGTATCTCATTGCTGAATATCACTATAGTCACCTTGGAAGTATTCCCCCTGAAAAGCTGTACACTGATGCCAGTGCCTATTCCAGCCATCAAAACAGTTTTGGAACTCTTTTTCTGGAATGACCATCAGAGCTGTCGTCGTTATTTGTAGAGGTCTGACAGTTAAGTTCAGTGTACTTACGTTAGCAACACTATACAAATAACTGTACTGGAACACCCTTCCTACTCACCTGATTTGACCCCCAATGATTTTTTTTCTTTACCTGAAGATAAAGGAAATATTGAAAGGAAGACATTTGATGACATTCAGGACATCAAAGATAACAATGATGATGGCTCTGATGGTCATTCTAGAAAAAGAGTTCCAAAATTGCTTGGATAGGTGGACTAGGCACTGGCATCTGTGCATAGCTTCCCAAGGGGAGTACTTCAAAGGTGTCTATAGTGATATCAGCAATGAGGTATGCAGTACTTTTTCTAGGATGAGTTTGTGAACTTAATTGTCAGATCATACACATAAATACAGTGAGTGTATATGAGTGTATGTGGAGAGAGAGAGAGAAAGCATGAGAGACAGCAATTCCATATAATGATGTGTTATTGGGCATCTCTTCCCAACTTTCAGCTGACGATGATAACTTGAAAGTGGCTACAGAGGGTATATTTATATAATAAAAATAGACAAATGCTGCAAACCAGGAAATATCTTTTCTGATGAACTGGTTGTTAAATATTTATCATACACTTTTGGTTGCAATCTTTCATGGTCTTCTCTGTTTTCCCTTAGTTAATTGGTGTAATCCCTGGAAGCAGAGAATATGTCTTGTTTACCTTTCAATCCTGAGAACAGAATACAGTGCCTGGCAAAGGGTGAGCAGTTTAAAGAAGTGACCAAAGAATGTGCTCTGTAAACATTTCTGTTTCTAGGCTTCCATGTTTTTTGTTTTGTTTTGTTTTGTTTTCCCTTTCCTGCCTGTTATCTATTATAGTTTCTTTGGGAAAATTCCAGCTTTGTTCAGAATAAACTAAGAGAGGTATGCTACGTAAATCTTTCCCAGGAGGAGAGCAAGAGCCCAATGAGCTAGGAAGTCACCTCAGCTTGGACAAAACGGCATTTGGAACTATGGGGCAGAGAGAGGGGACATCAGATGAAGAGTCAATGGCAGCTAAGATTACTGATTGCTTCCTGCTGGGTATTCTCTCTGATCTTTTCCTAAAGCTAATCTATTTTCAATTGCAGAAGAATATTATATCTAGGGATCCTGTTTTCCTCTGCTAAAAACTGGACTCCTTTCTGAGCTACACAGGAAATGTAGAAAAAGAAATATTACATGGGCCCTTATTCCATTATCAAAAGAGAAAAAAAATTTGTTGTCTTTTTCTTGCCTTTTTCTTCTAGTAAACTATGAGCTTCATAAGACTTGCTGCATTTTTATCCATCTAATGAAATACCAGTCATGTTTAAAAAAAAAAAAAAATTAATCTATTGAACGAAAAGCCTCTAGCAGAACAGAATCTTAGAAAGATAGAGGGAGATTTTCTCTCTTCCTTATTTTAACAAATATTTCTGTCTAACTAGAAATATGTCTAATTAAGAAATGTAACAGTGAATATTATTCTTATTACTACTATGCAATGTGTGGATATATATACCTGCTAGCTTCTTCTGATCTCTGTTAATATAAATTTATCCTTAGAAGAGTTATTTGAACAGAGGAGTCTTACAAGTCTGTTGGATTTCAAAAATTATTGCCATGCCCAATGGAAATAACACTTAACTTCAAAAATCAGCTTGAAGTTCTGAGTGCTTATCTTATTTAAGCATTTATTGCATCTGTATTACATTTAGAATTGATATAGCTGTATTCTTAAGTGGTATGGGCACTATAAGAATATAAAATCAGAAGTGTATAATTTACATTTCTTCCTAAAACACATGGAACAAATAAATGACTCTGACTCTGTGAGCTTTTGTGTTTAATAAGGGATTTAAGAGCTTTAAAATTTTAGTTAATAAAGGGACATAAAAGAAGTAATAGCCCCAGATATTGCAAAAATATGCTCACACACAGAAGTCACATGTTTGCCCTAGTGGGCACTGTTTTTTATCACTGTCAGGGCAGGAGCAGATGGGGATTTTGGTAAAAGGAATATTGAAATTGAATGTCTCTTCTCCTTTTTTTTTTTTTCTGTAAAGCTCTGGGTTTATCCTGCTTATGTGTCTGGCTACTATTCACCTTAAGAAACGATGAAATTTTAATTAAATATAAAGGGCTCTTCTCCTCAGAGGTAAAAGACAAACAAGATAGATGTTTTCCAGATGCCTTTGCCCATCAGGGACAAGGAAATGAGAGTTTTGGTTTAGATGGGCAGTTGCAGAGGCAACCATGGTTTCTTCCCTGTGAGACTGAATAGTGTCATGGGGAGAAAGCTAGATTTAGAGTTTTCTGTCTTCTTCTTACCACTTGTGTGATCTTGGGTTCATCCTTAATCCCCTGGGTTTGCTTATCTTTTTTTACATCTTAAAATGGCCATTATCAAAACCATTTCTCATTGAGATGATCAAATGACATGTTTTAGTTTCCTATTGCTTTATAACAAATTACCACAAACTTATTCTGTATAAAACAACACATATTAATTATCTCATAGTTTCTTTAAGCCAGAAGTTCAGGTATAGTGTAGCTATGTTCTCTGCTTTAGGGTCTAACCAGATTATAATCTAGGTGTTGACTGAGGATGTGGTCTCATCAGAAGTTTGACTTGGGCTATCGTTTGAATGTTTGTCCACTCCAAAACTGATGTTGCAATTTGGTTCCCACTGTGATGGTGTTAGAAGATGGAAATTTTGAGATAGGCCCATGAAGTTTCTTACCTCATGGATGGGATTCATGCTGTTACGAAAGGATGAATTCAGTTTCCCTTTCCCTCTTTGCTCTTTTGCTATGTGAAAACATGGTGTTGTTCCCCTTTGGAGGATGCAGCGAGAAGGTCCTTGCTATTTGCTGGTGCCTTGATCTTAGACTTCCCAGTCTCCAGGATTGTAGGAAATTTCTGCTCTTTATAAATTGCCCAGTCTCAGGTATTCTAACAGCACAAATAGGGAAAGATCTGCTTCTAAGTTCCCTAAGATTTTTGGCAGAATTTATCTCCTTACAGTTATAGGATTGAGATCACTATTTTCTTATCGGCTATTATCTGGAGACCACTGTCAGCACTCAGAGACTGCCACAGTTCTTTGGCACATGCTGTTCTCTATAGGCCCTCTCTCAATATGGCACCTTACTTCTTCAAAGCCAGTATGGAAAATTTCTTGCTCCCATTTGCTAAAGTGGAAGTTTATAAAATGTAATGTAATCATGGGTGTTATATCCCGTCACCTTTGCATATTCCATTGGCTAAAAGCAAATCACAGGTCCCACTCATACTCAAGGAAGGTAATTACACAAATGTGTGGATACCAAGAGGTGAGAAATCACTGGAGTCACCTTAGGGTCTGCCTACTACAACCTACCCTCTGGCCTCCAATGATTCATGTCCCTCCTGCATTAAAAATAAATTAATCCCTTTCCACAGTTCCAAGAGTGTCATCCACTAGATACAAGCTTGACTTCCAAAATCTCACTATCTAAATCAATTCCAAGTATAGATTAAACTCCTAGGCATAATATGTTAAATATACCTCCTGGGGCACTATCTATAGACCATTATCTTCAACTATAGATCTGTGAAACTAAAGATATAAGTTACTTGTGTCTTCAATACATCTAATGTACAATGATAGAACAGATATAGGATAATAGCTATAGGCATTCTGATTCAAAGAGTGGGGAAATGGAATGTACAAAGTGTCACTTGTCCATGATAGTTCTGAAATTAAGCTGGGAAAACTACAGTTTGAGTTCCTTTATTTAGTTTCAAGATCTGAGTGTAATCCTCCACGGTTCTTAGTTTTACTCTCTGGGATCTTCATTCGCCCCTCTGAGTCATTCTGCCTTTTTTATGAAAAGCAACATATGTTCACAGCGGGGCAGTTTTATTAGCCTGCTTTCTGCCAGTAGAATTTATCTGGGGGAAAGGGTCTACCAGCTTCCTTTTCATTTGTACTCTTTGTCTTTTATTTCAAGCCAGCAGTGTTTCTGCTGAATTAATACTTTCAAGAGCTTATGGGTGTTTTATGTATTTCAGTGGGGTTTACATCATTAGACAAAAGTCACATTTGTAGATCATTTTCAGATACACCCTTCTATCCTTTGGTCTTCTGCTGAGATAGGTAAGTGGCAGTGCCCTAAAGCTTTCTACTCGAGGACTTTTGGGTTGACTGATAATATAAGACAGATTCTTATTTTCTTAAAGGGCACTTTGTGTGCCTGATTAACCTGATTTTTCATATTTCTGAGTTTTTAGAAAAATTATACAATCAAACCCAGCAGAGATTTGCGAATCTTTTAATTCTAGTGTATTTTGCCTTTTGGAGAGGCAGAGAAATTCAAAATTTCAGTCTTTAGTTTTTTTAATTTAACAATTACTTCCTCAATTTCTCTCTCTCCTCTCATATTGCATTATAAGAAGTAAGACGAAATCAGGAGGCACCTTCAATATTTTGCCTGTAAGTGCCTCTTCAGCTAGAACCAATTTTATCACTCATAAACTCTGCTTTGTATGAACTTCGTACTGGTCCATGATCTGTTAGGAACTGGGCCGCACAGCAGGAGGTGAGTGGAAGGCGAGCAAGCGAATCTTCATCTGTATTTACAGCCGCTCCCCATCACTTACATTACTGCCTGAGCTCTGTCTTCTGTCAGATCAGCAGTGGCATTAGATTCTTATAGGAGTGTGAACCCTATTGTGAACTGTGCATGTGAGGGATCTAGGTTGCATGCTCCTTTTGAAAATCTAGTGCCTGATGATCTGAGGTGGAGCTAGCGCTGGGGAATGGCTGCAAATACAGATTAACATTAGCGTTGAGGTTTGACTGCACAGAAACCATAATAAATCAATTTTATCCTATCAAAATCCTATCAGTGAGTGGCAAGTGAGTTGATGTACATCAATTGTACAGCTGCATCTAGTGGCAGACTTTAAGTCAGAATCCGGCACTTATTTTAGTTGGCGATGACTGGCCCATTATTTTATTTACCACTTCCTTCCACACCTCTTTTTTAAATGGTGAGTTGTATAATTATTTTATTATATATTACAATGTAATAATAACAGTCATAAAGTGTACAATAAATGTTATATGCTCGAATCATCCCCAAACCAACCCTCTGGTCTGAGGAAAAAATGTCAAACCGGCCTCTGATGCCAAAAGGTTGGGGACCACTGCTTTAGGATATTCTCTACCACTCCTAGGTTCAAAGTTAGTTGGAAGAGAGAACTTGGGGCTTAGGAGGCTCAGGAGTTGTAGCTGGGCTCTTCAGTACATGGAATTAATTTGCTGCCTCCATCTCTTTCTAGGTGGTGGCCAGAAAATTGTTGAGATTATTTCTGGTTATTTTTGGCCTAGGAACTAAAATAACTAGGAAGCTGGAAATTATAGCAGAAAAAACATCAAGAAAAGAAAACAAGGACTTCTTGAATGGGCTGAACAAGGCTCAAAAACCAGAGACTCCTTCAGGACTAAGAATGTAAACACAGGGAAAAAAAGAAGCTTTCAAGATAGATGGGCTGTCTCCAATCTCCAGGGAACCACAAGACTGAAAGTGGAATGGTGACCAGCCACTGCAGGGAGTGCGAATACAGGATTTTGTACTACTATATGTCAAGTTATGATGAAGATATGGAAGCTGGCATTGGATAAGAAAGGAATGATGAAGGTAGAGGGCTTGAATAAGGCTATATGTCTTTTTTGTTTGTGTTGTAACTTGAAACAATACCATAGCTGCAACTAGGGATCTTGATCCTGTAGGTTAGCTTTCAGAGGAAGCTTTTCATCTCCTGGTACTTCTGCCATGAATTAATAAGAAATATTAGCCAAGTATATTAACATGGAGAATGGCTTCCATCATTTTGATATAGACTGAGGGTAATGGGAAATGCTGTCTCTTTTTTGCTAATGTTTTGATGTCCTGGGTTTTGGGTTTTTGTTTGTTTCTCCAAGTAGTGGTATTCTTTCCTCTAAGAGATATTGAGGTTTTGAAGAGGAAAGGCCTCTCTAGTCTTTGAAATCCTAGAGTCACTGACCATCAAATAGATTAGGAAGAAACCAAAAAATATAGGATATGAGGGTGGAATCCCCTAAAACCCAGAATTTATTTATAAAAAATTGTGTATTTATTCTTACATGTTTAGACTTCAGCCACCTTGAAAGTACTCTCTGCTTGATGCAATAAACCCATTACTCTTTCCACTGCTCAAAATAGTTTCTGAACTTGTCAATTTTGATGCCTTTTAGTGTTTCTGCCGCCTTTTGTTTCACCTCTTCCATATTAGCAAAACATTTTCCCTTGAGGACTTTTTTCATCATGGAAACAAAAATAATTCACTCAGGGTAAGATTGGGTGAATAGGAAGGGTAGGGCATGGGGGTCATGACGTTTTGGCCAAAAACTGTTCATATAAATCACCCATCATGAAATGGGCAAACATGTTGAAAGAATATATGTGTATTATTATATTTATATAAAAATCACTGAAGCTGAATGCAGCTTCTCACAACAACGCTAACTGGTACACTGATGTCGATGGGTTCCTAGAACACTTATCTAGCAGGGGAAGCCTGAATTATAAGGGGGTGCCAACCAAAAATAATTCTTTTTTTTTGAGTCCCCCTTGTATAAGTTGCAGCTGCTTTTTACTTCTAAGGTTTCTATTGAGCTAGAATTCTCAGAGCTATCACTTCAAGAGGATAGACCAGGGCATGTAGGGATGAAGGCTGAATCTTTGATTATAATAGTCTCTACTAGATAAATTGGCTTATATTTGGACACATTTTGTCTGGCTCTGGGATTTGTGAGTCAGGGTCAGTCCCATTACACTATCAGACTCTTTTTACTCTGTACTCTGCATGAGTAAGCTTTGCTGGGCATCATGTAAGAGTGAAATGAATCAGAAGACATTCTTCAAGATGATCTTCCCTGAGAGCAGTTGACAGTCCTTTGAAATGTCCCCAAGGAAAAAGTAATTTGGAAGCATCAGTTTTTACTCTAAAGGACACCACATTTGATCACCAAGCAAAACGGAACAAATAAGATTTTATATTGACTAGAGAGAGATAAATGTAAGAAATTAATTAATATATTTAGTTTTTACCAAGACTGATTCCTTGGTAGTTATGGAGCTTATTAAAATGATATCTACTGAGGCTTAATGCAAAGGCATTTACTAGATATAAGTAGTTTCAGAATTCACTTTAATATTTTTCCTAGGAGGCAATTATCTTTATAGTTAAGGAATGTATCAGGAACCCCTCTCCCTTGGCCAAAGTGTCTGGGAGGAAATCCTTTGCAGTCACCTAAAAAGTCAACTTTGCCAGTTTCTTGATGGATCTCATAACAAGTCACAAGATTATATAATTTTCAATGCCATGTTTTCTCTTCATTGACTCACTATCTAAGATATATATGTATAAAATAGTGTGTACCTCTGAAAACTTTGTGTCAGGCATTTGATCTGGTAGTTTTAAAAGGTAAACAAGCCACTCTTTGTAGCCTTGTACACCCCATAGCACATCCAGGGGGTTGTGAAATGAAGAAGTAGGGACGCAAGTGATAGAAAGTAGGAAGAGCAAAAATGTCTTTTAGTTGTTTTCAATTGTGCTTTTTCCCACAAAGAAAAACTTGTGTGCTAGAGGTAGATTATTTGCCCACACTTTTGGATGCTGGATCAATTTAGACAATGATTTGAAAGATGAGTTTTTCCTCCTAGCCTGTCATTCAGCTTTGGTCTCTTATGAAGATGGATTCAGAGAAGACAGAGATTCATTCAAGGAAAAAGGCAAAAATTGCAGCAAACTAATGGAAGAGTTGTAGTGTTCTTGCTTCTATGCCTGATTTAACTAGTATATTTGTGTATCAAGCAGGCTTGGTTTTAAGCCAATTTAGAGTTAAATATGACTTAATTTTCTTTTCTTTTATTTTAAAGATGTGGGGTACTATTCAGGATTTGGTATACAAGTGGTCATCGTACAGGTAAAGTTTGGGCCTCCTTTTGGTCTCCACTTTGCCTGGTTTGAGATAAGGTACCCTTATTGATGTGTGTTCCCCCCCACCCAACCTGGCAATACCCTGCTACTGCCAATCGCTTTCTCATAGTATTATGGTAAATGTTCAGGACTGCTTAGGAGTGAGAACATGTGATACTATAGTCCTTTGTTTCTGAGATAGATCTCTGAGTATGAGAGACTCTAAATCCATCCTAGTTGCTATGAAGTCCATATGTTTGTCCTTCTTTATGGCTGCATAATATTCCCTTGTGTATATATACCACATTTAAAAAAATCCAGTCCAGTTTTGAAGGGCAGCATGGTTGGTTCCATGTTTTTGCTATTGTGAATAGTGCTGTAATAAACATGCATGTACAGGTATCTTTTTTGTAGAATGGTTTGAGTTTCTCCAGGTATATTCCCAGTAGGGAGATTACAGGATCATATGGAAGGTCAATTTTTAGAACTTTAAGGAATTGCCACACGCTTTCCACAGAGACTATACTAGTTTGCACTCCCACCAACAGTGTAGAAGTGTTCTTTTTGGCCACATCCTCTCCAGCTTCTGTTATTTTTTGTTGATGATGACCATTTTGATTGGAGTTAGGTGGTATCTCAGTGTAGTTTTAATATGCATTTATTTGATGACTAGTGAGACTGAACATTTTTTCATATATCTGTTGTCTGCTTGTATGTTTTCTTTCGAGAACTGTCTATTCATATCTTTTCCCCACTTTGTAATGGGACTGTTTGCTTTTTTCTTTTCAGCACATTTGAGTTTCTTGTAGACTCCTAGATGTTATACCTTTGTCAGACATAGAGTTGGCAACTATTTTTTCCCAGTCTGTGGGCCGTATCCTTGCTCTCTTGATGAAATTCTTGGCTTTGAAGAAGCTTGTCAGTTTGATGAGGTCCCACTTGTCTATCTTATCTCTTATGGCATGGACACTTGGGGTTTTGATCAGGAATTGATTGCCAGTTCTAATTTCCGAAAGAGTGTTTCCTACCTTTTGTAAAGTTCTTATAATTTGAGGTCTTACATTTGGGTCTCTGATCCATTTAGAGTTGATTATTGTGTATGGGGGTAGGTAGTGGTCCTGTTTCAATCTTCTGCATGTGGTCAGCCAGTTTCCCCAGCATCACTTACTGAATAGGTTCTCCTTTCCCCAGTGGTGGGTGGTGGAGGCTTTGTCGAAGATGAGTTCATTGAGAAATTGAGGTTTTGCTTCTGGAATCTCATTTCTATTCTATTGGTCTATATGCCTGTACTTTTACCAATACCAGGGTGTTTTGATAATTGTAGGTTTATTTATTTATTTATTTTTGAGTTGAAGTCTCACTCTGTCACTCAGATTGGAATGCAGTGGCCACTCCTGGCCACTGCAGCCTCGACCTGCTGGGCTCCAGCAGTCCTTCCACCTCAGCCTTCCAAGTAGTTGGAAATACAGATGTGTGCTACCACGCCCAGCTACTTTTTGATTTATTGTAGAGATGAGGTCTCGCCAATTTGCCCAGGTGGGTCTCAAACTCACAGGCTCAAGCAATCCACCCACTTGGCCTCCCAAAGTGCTGGGATTACAGGCTGTCACCAAACCCAGCAATTGTAGGTTTGTAATAAAGTTTAAAGTCTGGGAGTGTGATACCTCCTTTTTTTTCCTGAGGATTGTTTTGGCTATTTGTGGTCATTTATGTTTCCATATGAGTTCCTGTGTTGTTGTTTCTAGGTCTGACAAGAATGTCGCTGGTAATTTTATGGGTATTGCATTAAATCTGTAGATTGCTTTAGGTAGAATGAACATCTTAACAATGCTGATTCTTCCAATCTATGAGCATAGAATATTTTTCCACTTGTTTGTGTCATCTTTGATTTCTGTGAGCAGTGTTTTGTAGTTTTCATTGTAAAGGTCTTTCATGTCACTTGTTAAGAAGATGTCAATGTATTTCATCTTTTTCGGGGTTATTGTGAATGGAATTGTGCTTTTTTACTTGGGTTTCTGTTTGTTTATTATTGGTGTATAGACATGTGATTGTCTTTTGCACATTTATTTTACACCCTGAGACCTTGCCAAAGTCCTTTATCAGTGCAAGGAGTTTTTGACAGATTCTCTTAGCTTTTTAAGGTAGAGAATCATGTCATCTCCAAAGAGGGATAACTTGATATCTCTTTTCCTATTTGGATACCTCTGATCACCTTCTCTTCTCTGATTGCTCTAGCTAGGACTTCCAAGACAATCTTCCCAGACAATGTTGAACAGGAGGGCTGAGGCTGGGTATCCTTGTCTTGTTCCAGTTTTCAGGGGAAATGGTTCCAATTTCTGTCTGTTTAGCAGTATGCTGACTGTGGGTTTCTCGTAGATGGCTCTTATGAGTGTGAGGTATGTTCCACCTATGCCTAGATGTTCAAGGATTTTTATCAAGCAGTGGTCATGGATTTTATGAAAAGCTTTTTTTGCATCTAATGATATAATCATGTGGTTATTGCTTTTATGTCTGTTTATGTATTTAATTACATTTATGGTTTTACAGATGTTGAACCAGTCTCGCACCCTGGGGATGAAGCCTACTTGATCGTGGTGGATGATTTTTTGATATGTGTTGTTGAATCCGGTTTGCTGGGATCTTGCTGAGAATTTTAGTATCTATGTTCATCAAGAATAGTGGCCTGTAGTTCTCTTTCTTTGTTGGATCTTTACCTGGCTTGGGTATCAATGTGATAAAATATTTGGGGGAGAATGATTTAGGGGAGAGGTCCATCTTTCTCAATCACCTGGAATACTTTCAATTGGATTGGTATCAGTTCATCCTTGTATGTTTTGCAGAATTCTGCTGAAAAGCCATCTGGTTCAAAGGTTTTTTGTTTTTGTTTTTTGGGGGGTTTTTTTGGTAGGCAGTTTTCTTATGACATAGATAATTTCCTGGATTGTTATTGGTTTATTTAGGGTCTCAATTTCTTCTTGTTTCAACCTGGGGAGGTTGTCTGAAAGTCTTCCATTTCCTTAAGGTTTTCAAGTTTGTTTCCATACAGATGTATGTAATAGTCTCTGATAATCTTTTGTATTTCTTCAGGGTCAGTTGTGACTTCATCTTTTGTGTTTCTGATTCAGTTTATTTGGGATTTTTCTCTTTTATTCTTGGTCAGTCTAGCTAGGGGACCATTAATCTTGTTTATCCTTTCAAAGAACAAGATTTTCGTTTCACTGATTTTTTATATTATCTTTTTGTCTTCTATGTCCCAGATTTGGACTTTTATTTTGGTGATCTGGATTCTTCTGCTGAAGTTAGGGTTAGGGTGGTCTTGTTTTTCCAGCTTCCTTAGGTGACTTGTTAGGCTGTTAATTTGTGATCTTTCCATTTTCTTCATGTATGTTTGTAGCAATATGAATTCCCCTTTTACTACTGCTTTCACGGCATCACAGAGGTTTTGGTAAGATGTTTCTTTATTTTCATTTGTTTCCAGGTATATTTAATCTCTGTTTTGATTTCCATGTTTACCCAGGGGTTGCTTAGCATCATGCTGTTTAGTGTCCATGTCTTTGTGGGTTTGGGGAGAACTTTTTTGGTGTTTGTTTTGTACTTACTTTTATTCTACTGTGGTCTGAGAAGGTGCATGATAGAATTTCAATCTTATGAATTTTGCTTATGCTTGATTCATGGCCAAGGATGTGGTCGATGTTAGAGTATATTCCATGTGGTGATGAGTAGAATGTATATTCTGTGGCCATTAGGTGGAGTGTTCTGTAGGTATAAATTAAGTACATTTGGTCAAGAGTCACATTGAAGTTTTGGATCTCCTTGCTGATTATTTGTCTTTATGATCTGTCTAGGGTTGTGAATGGAGTATTAAAGTCCCCAGCTATGATAGTTTTAGAGTCAATATCTTTGTAAAGTTTGCCTAGAAGTTGCTTTATGAAACTTTTTCTCTTATGTCGGGTGCATATATGTTTAGGATGGCTATATCTTATTGATGGGTTGAACATTTTATCATTACATAGTGACCTTCTGTATCTTTTTAAATTTTTGATAGCTTAAAGTATATTTTGTCTGATATTAAGATCATGACTCTTGTTTGCTTTTGTGTTCCATTC
>CAUYQG010075801.1:0-60582 GCA_963574415.1 Tarsius wallacei | reverse complement strand
TGCTCAAAGAAATCCAAGAAGACACAAACAAATGGAAAAATATTCCATGCTCATAGATAAGAAGAATCAACATTGTTAAAATATTCATCCTACCAAAGGCAATCTACAGATTCAATGCAATACCCATTAAGTTACGAACATAATTCTTCTCAGTCCTGGAAATGACAATACAGAAATTCATATGGAAACATAAATAACCACAAATAGCCAAAACAATCCTTAACAAAAGAAACAAAGCAAGAGGTATCACGCTTCCAGACATTAAACTTTACTATAAGGCTACAGTAATCAAAACAGCCTGATATTGGTTCAAGAACAGGCATATAGACCAATGGAACAGGATAGAGATTCCGGAAGCAAAGCCTCAATTTTTCAACCAGCTCATCTTTGACAAAGCCACTAACAACAACCACTGGGGAGAGGAAAACCTGTTCAGTAAATGGTGCTAGGAAAACTGGCTGATCACATGCAGAAGATTGAAACAGGACCCCTAGTTATCATCATATACAAAAATTAACTCTAAGTGTATCAAAGACCTATATGTAAAACCTCAAACTATAAGAATCTTAGAAAATGCTGGAGATACCCTTATGGAAATTGGAACTGGCAGCCAATTTCTGATAAAAACCTTAAATGCCCCAACCTTAAGAAATAAGATGGACAAGTGGAACCTCATCACACTAACGAGCTTCTGCAAAGCATAAGAAACCATCAAGAGAGCAGGGAGACAGCCCACAGAATGGGAAAAAATATTTGCCAACTGTATATCTGACAAAGGCCTAACATCTAGGATCTATAAGGAACTCAAACATGCAGAAAGGAAAAAAAACAAATAGCTTCATTAAAAAGTGGGCAAAAGACATGAATAGACACTTCTCAAAAGAAGGTATAAGGGCAGCCAACAGAAATATGGAAAAGTGCACAGCCTCACTCATCACCAGAGAAATGCAAATCAAAACCACATTGAGATACCACCTAACCTCAGTAAGAATGGCCATCATTGATAAAACAAACAATAACAGGATCTGGAGAAAAAAGGAACGCTTCTACACTGCAGGTGGGAATGCAAACTAGTGCAATCTCTTTGGAAGACAGAGTGATGATTTCTGAAAGAACTAGAAACTGACCTTCCATATGACCCAGCAATTTCCTTATTGGGAATATACCCAGAGGAACTCAAATCATTCTACAAAAAAGATACCTGCACACGTATGTTTGTTGCAGCTCTATTCATAATAGCAAAAACATGGAACCAACCATGTTGCCCATCGAAGTTGAACTGGATAAAGAAAATGTGGTACATATACACAATGGAATATTATGCAGCCATAAAGAAGGACAAATATATGGCCTTCACAGCAACTTGGATGGATTTGGAGTTGATCATACTTGGTGATCTATCACAGAAACAAAAAACAGAGTACCATATGTTCTCACTCATAAGCGGACCTTGAACAATTATAATAATATAAGAAAGGGATTAGCAGTAGTGGGAAACTGTCAGGGGAGGAGGGTTGAATTGGTAGTTGAGAAAAACTGCTAGGGGAGGGAGGGGCACACCTCATCAACAAAGGTACCTGCATAATCAACGTTTGTATACCTAACCCTGAATTCTACCCCACATCTTTATAATAAAAAAAATATAAAAAATAAATAAAAGAAAATTTTTAAAAGTCTTCTCAAAATAAAAAAGTTAGAATTAGAAATTTTGAAAAAGTATAAAATGAAAGCGTTAACGTTAACAACATAATTGAAGCAATACCTTTTGAAATTATCAAAAATATAGTGCAAAGAAGTGGAAAGTCAAAGAAAGAGGTAGAAAAAAATAAATATAAAAGAATATTTCATATACTTTTAATTTGACTCCAGAATGAGAATAGATAAGGAATCTAAAAAGGTTATATTTTAAGAGATAAAGGCTGATAATTTTCTAGGACTGTGAACAGTTAAAACCCAGTCATTTCAGAAAAATTGCACACTGATTTTGCAACCACAGGGAAGTGCTAAATACCAAAGACAAGGAGACAACTCTAGAAATAGCCACAATACTGTAATCTCAGCACTTTGGGAGTCTGAAGCGAGGGAATTGCCTGAGCCCAGGGGTTCAAGACCAGCCTGGACCATTTGGTGAGGCCTTGTCTCTACTATATATCCAAAAAAAAAAAAAATTAGCTGGGCCTTGTAGCGCGCGACTGTATTTCCAGCTACTTGGAAGGCTAAGGCTGGAGGATCACCTGAGCCTAGTTGGTGGACACTGGGGTGGCCATGAGTGTGCCACTGCACTCCAGCCTGTGCAACAGAGTGAGACTCTGACTCGAAAGAAAGAAAGAAAGAAAGAAAGAGCCATAGTAAAAAAAGACAGATTAGTTATAGAGAAACAATTATTGGAATGATAGCTGAATTATTAACTTTAACCATAAAAATCAGAGTACAGCATAATAAAATATTCAGTATCAAATGGGCAGTAACTGTCAATGTGGAGTTTTATACACAATAAATATCTCTTTCAAGAATGGTGTATTATAAATACATTTTTCAACAAACAAAATGTGTGAATTTGCCACCAGTAGACTCTCTCACATAGTACTCGTGGGGATGAAACTGGGTATGATTAATTTAGATAACATTTGGCATTACCCTGTCCAGTATAGTTGGACATATACATACCCTTGAATCCAAATTCTACTCATATGCATGTTTCATAGGAAAGATTCTTGTATATGTGCACCAAGAAACATGTTCTTGAATAATAACAGCACTGTATGTGATAGTCCCACAGTAGAAAAAATGTAGATAAGCAAAATACTAAAATGGATGAATATATTATGATATATTCATACAGTGCAACAATATGGATAAATCACAAACTCAAACAAAGAAACAGAAAATATACAGTATGTTTCCACTTATATACATTTTTAATGCATAAAAAGTTGAACAGTATATTATTAAAAGATAGGAACATGTGTGGTTTAAAAAAAGAGGATAAAGAATATCAAGATAATAAAACACACAGATCAGGACATTGTTTCCTGAGTGGGTTCAAAAGGAGATGAAACAGGGAAGTACACACCATGGAGTTTAAAATGGCCACTTTTGAATGTGATAGGGGATACAGAGTCCTCATTGCATTGTTGTCCTTTGCATCTTACTTATATTTTATAAATGTTCACATACATCTAATATGTAATTTTAAAAATTAAAGAGAAAGGAAAACATACTCCTCACTCTCGGTTTTCTTCCTAATTGCATGTGCATAAACTTCTCCTGCCTAGAATACAATTCTCTTCTATTTACCTTCATGCTCAAAATTATTTGATCAAACTCATGCTGGTTCAAAGAACTCACCCCCTTTAACTCTCCTTTAAACACAGATATATACATCCTTCTTTGCTTTTTTTCACTTTAAGCTGTCCTTTACCCTGTTTTAGCTAATATACTGAATGCATCTCCTTTGCATCTCTCGTAATAGGCTCAGGACTTCTACAAAGTGGGCATTGTCTCTTCTTTTGTATGCCCAGTGCCTGGATCATAGTAGACTCAATGAAAATGAAAATGACCTTCACCTGAAAATAGAGATATATTTTTGAATCCATCACAGTCTCTCCAAGAGGAAGTGGAAACTGAGCAAGGTATGACAAGTGAAAGAAAAAAGAGCAGAATAAGAAATTTAAAAGCTGAAGTGACTATGAATTTTGTCAAGATTATAAATGACTCAGGTGTCTCCTTCTACAAACATGGCTAGAAGTTCTCATTGCCCTATTAATATGCATGTGTCTCTTTGCATCCAAGACTTTGCTTCAATCCTCCTTTCTTCCATTATGTAGGATGCCCGCTTTTGTGTCTGATTTATACTCAGTTCATGTATTAAAGCACAACTTAATCCTAGCAAGACAACTCTCCTCACTCACCTTCAGTGCTTATGAATCATTCAATTAAATTAATCAATCATTGATTAAGCTGGTGAATAGCTAGTCACTTTACATTTTCACGATTTGCGTTGCCCTCTGGAAGATAAGTAGCCCTGAGATGGGTAAGTCTCTAAGACCTGATGAATTTCTTTTATTTAAAAAAATTGTTACATAAAATAGAACAAAGCACATTAATTATAATGTTGGCTATGAATGAGTGATAAACAAAGGTCCAAGATTCTAGAAGCTAGTTCTCATGGAAACTAAGATAACACCCCTTTTTGTATCTTAAAACGAATCAGAATCAGCAATAAACATTCCCATTGTTCTGCTCTAGAGGGAATATATTTTCTCAGGTCCAAACAAAAAGCCTTTATTGAGCATCTAGTATGCAATCAACTCCAAAGAAGCCAACAATAAAATGAACATAATGCTTTCTCTTTGCCTTCTACAATGTGGTAATTATTTGGGCAGAAAACATTACTACATCCATTACAACAATAAATGGCATAAAGGTGTTATTCCTTTCAACCGCAAATGTTACTGAGCATCTATTGTGTATAAATATCTGCTAAGCATTATGAATGAATTATATCAGGCAACCTATTGGTATAGATATTTTGAATAACTATCAAGACTTCCCTTTTCAGTCTCTCATAGAACCTTGAACTGTGCTTTGAGCCAACTCGGTGCTCAATCAAGGTGTATTTCAGAAGATAATTGCAGATTTATATATGCAGGAGAAACTAGTAGACAGTTTCTGATGTATAAATACCTCCATGGTTTTAGAATGGCATAGGGTAAAGTATATTATATTTATTTAAGTGTATTTATTTTAAGCAAATTATAAAATTGCCTCCATATCATCCACTACCGCTTGAATTCAGATTTCTTCTGTCAGCTGTTGCTGGACAGGCTCCTGGACTGAGTTAGCATAAAGTAGACTAACAGTCAGAATTGCCTATGAGTACCCATCCATTTCCCACTCCTAACCTACTCCTAACCTAGCCTAAATCACTAAAGAATTGATTCGGGACTGAGGGGACCAAATGTAAAATTAAATAAATAGGTAAATAAAAGGAAAGAGAGTTGTACTATTTCCTCAGAATGTATGAGGCTTAGAGGACAATCACAATAGTGTTCCTGGGTTTTCCACTATTTTTATAATAGGAAAACCAGGCTCCCACTCTCCTTTCCTGAGTTCTCGAGTGGCTATGCTTTCCCTTGTTGTTATCCAATTAAGTTCCCCCATAGTCATGGTTTTGTCAGAATAGCTCTCTTTATTCTTCAGTGACGTTTATTACTCCCATGGGATGAAAGCTAGTTCATTACATCTTAAAAGATCTTGCTTCTCAGAGATACAATATTTTTTATTTAAAGCTTTGGTCATTTAGCTTAACACTCTTGACTATCAGTGATGAGAAATAAACAAAGGGCCAGGCATCCTTGGACATCTATCACAAGGGCCAAGTAAGGGTTAGCCACTCATAGACATTACCTAATACATACCTAACAACACTGAATCAACTTTTATTGCAGAAAAGAAATCTAAGTTTGAGTGATTAGGTGAATTTTCCAAGCAATTCTATATAAAATCAACTACTAAAACTCTCAACCAAATTGTATGAAATTTACCCCCATGTTATTTACACCAAGCTTACAAGAACCCCTTGTTCCTCACTGAATTAGAAACAGTGCCAGGTTCAGGAGGGCAGACTCAATTCTTTGTAAAAATAAAAAACAATTATAGGATTTGATTGTCAGAGCTTCACTAAGGAGTCGATAAGCATTTCATATGAAAAAATGTTTGTGTGTGTGTGTGTATGTGTGTATATGTACTAAATCTGATTTCACTGTAAGTTATTACCTTCTTACGGTATACAGTTGTAAAATATTTGTATCGCTTTTTCTGCGGATTTTAAGTTTTTTATTGTTTCTATATTCTTGGGAATTAAGAAAAAGAGAATGGTCTATGCAGTGTTTATTTATTTAGTAGTTTCCAAAAGAAACAAAATGTGACCTGTGCTTTCTTAGTCAAAACTAGATACAAAATCTGCTCCCCTGAGCTGAATAGCACTCATGATAACTCTTGGAAAGGAATGAACTGTTTCCTCGCAATTCCATCTGGATCTTTCTATTCATCTGAAAGTAATAGATTCAGCTAATGAGTCACCCTGTCGATAGCTAGTTATTTACCACTGGAATTAAAAACTTTCCACCTCTTCTTACGGCAATCAAATTCCATAGCTAAGGAAAATATTCAGAAAAAATATATAAAGTTATCTAAATAGAGGAAGATTTGCATGTTTTATAATAATAGTAAGGATATGATCATCGTAGACATATAAGGTTGTGATTCCAAAATTGCAACATTCAGATGGGTTTAATTACTATAGGGTGTCTACACATTAGCTTTGGTATTTAAAACAGTTGAATGAGACAATCACTTTTCTCTTTGCATATTTGTCTTTCCAGTGCATTATATATATGATTAATGTCTATGAGTGTGTTCATGTGTATGTGCTATTTCCTCTTTTGGAACTTGATGTATGATAATAGTAAAACTAAGGCTTATAGACTACAAGAAATTAGATTCCTAGAATATAAGCATCCTAATAAAAGGTTCTGCTTCTCTTTTTCCCTCTGTAATTGACTCCCTGAATAATTAGACTCAACATGAAAGCAAAAAAGGACCAGGGCACCTGTAAGTGCCTATGATTTGTAGGTTTATTTCTTGAATGTTAGTTATAATTATGTCCTTTCAGGTGATGGGCCAGAAAGAAAGGAATAAAAAGTAAGAGCAAAAAAAGCAAAACAAAATTTCAGAATAGTATAATGATGTGTCTAGGTGATGGCCTAGAAATAAAGATATCTGAAGAAAAGATCACAATGAAGCATTGAAACAAACTGAAGACTACAAACTATGCCACAGTTTTTCTTAAAGGTATATCTTTCAAAGCATCAGGAAACAATATTCCAGTGTATGCCCATGAGAATGTATGCTATGAAAAGACGAGAACATAGCCTATTATTTTGTAGAACTTTAGAACATAGTAGGATAAAATTCTCAGCAATTTCAATAAAAACCACATATGTTAGGCTAAGATGTTCAGAGTCAGATTTTGGAAGTATTGAATAGTTAAAAAACAAGCAAAACAATTTTCATTTCCTGAGAGAATCATAGCATATGAGCCTGGTATACTGGCACCAGAGGAATGGTTGAACTCAGAAATCTTTAGAATTGTACCTGGAAAGACTATTTTCAACAAAAGAGACATATCCTCTTATTAAGAACTCAATCTAGCCGGGCTCGGTGGCTCAGGCTGTAATCCTACGCCTTTGGGAGGCTAAGGTGAGTGGAGTGCCTGAGCCCGTGGGTTCGAGACCCACCTGGGCAACTTGGCGAGACCTCATCTCTACAATAAATTAAAAATTAGCCAGGCGTGGTAGCGCGCGCCTGTAGTTCCAGCTACTTGGAAGGCTGAGGCGGAAGGATCGCCGGGGCCCAGCAGGTCAAGGCTGCGGTGGCCGGGAGCGGCTACTGCACTCCAGTCTGGGCGACAGTGAGACTCCAACTCAAAAAAAAAAAAAAAGAACTCAATCAGCTCCAGAAAAGCTAGATTGACACTAATATGGAAAGAGAAACCCTGGCAATTATTTTCAACATTTGAAGGTAAATATATATATGTATTTGGATGTCTACTATACTGAGGTTCTTTTCTAGTGTTGGAAGCAATAGATTAATATTTTTTTTTCTATATAAGCTTTAAATCAAAAAGTATAACTCCATTTCCAGTAATCCCAGACAAGAGAAGTTATTCCTCTATCTATAAAAATTAAAAATCAATATGATAGTTATCAATTTAACCAGAGTAAATGTTAGTTATAAGAAACTATAGAATAATAATTCTTCCAAAGTTATCTTATGATTACTGACATATACAGTAACTTTTTCTATTTACAACATATAATTCTGACTTTTTAAACACAGACTTGTTGATATCCAATTTGACAAAGTCAGAGGCATAGCAAATTCTGTCCCTCCCCAAGAAAAAACAAGAAAAGTGAACAAACATAAAAAATCTCAGGGTTCCATAAATCAACCAAAGGCAATGAGTAAATCAAGGTAAATATTTCAGAAGTCATGAAAAATTACTGAACTTTAGGTAAGAGCAGTGAAAGTCTGTAATGTTCTTGTTTGGGTATTATCCTATCTTTTCCCACTTGTGAGTTGTCTAACATAGTAGTAGTTCTACGATAGTGAGACAGTCCATTAAACCCAACTGCTGTGCTGATGGAGAATATTTCCTTGATTTGAAGAAAAACTTGGATAAACCCTACTCTTAGCAGCATTGATAGTAATAGTAGTTATCTCAGTGGCAAACAAAAAGGCAAGGCTAGCACATCAGTGAGCCTGAGGTCACAATCCTAATTAAGGAAAGCAATAGACTGAAAGACTAAGTGAACATTAAATAAAGATTGGATAGAAGAGAAGTTTTGGAATATTCTCCTCATAAAGAAATGATAAATTGTTGAAGTGATGAATATGCCATTTACCTAGTTTTGATCATTACATTGCATGCTTGCATTAACATATCACAAGTACCTCATAAATATGTACAATTATGGATTTGTAAAAATTAAAAAATATTGGCTTCTTTCATTTACTAATGTGTATTAAGGTTTCTCCATGTCTTTTAGTGGTTTGGCAGCTAGTTTCTTTTTAACACTGAATAATACTCCATTATCTGGGTATACTATAATTTATTTATCCATTCATCTTCTGAAGGAAGTCTTGGTTGTTTTAAAGTTTTGGCAATTATACTAAAAATAAAATAAAACAGCTGAGACATCAGCAGAGGAAACAGATTTTTCACATATTTACCACTAAATATGTGGACATATGTGTTCAAGTATGTTAATAAATGAACAAGAAACATTAACAATAACCTTCAGGGGAGAAAATTAGAATCCAGAGTTGCTACAATACTTTATATAAAATGTCTAGTTTTCAATCAAGAATGACAAGTCATGTAAGGAATAGGAAAACATGTTGAACTCTCAAGGAGGAGAAAATTGGTGTCTTACTGAGCTCAGATGTTAAAATTAGGAGACAGACTTTAAAGCAGAAATTATAAATATGTTCAGCAAATTAAAGAAAGCAATATTTAAATAACTAAGGAAAAGTATGGTAACTATGACTCAACAAATACAAAATCTCAATAAAGAGGCAGACATTCTAAAAGATAATTAAATGGAAAGCCTGAAAATGAAAAGTACAGTGACAGATATTTAGCAATTTACAAGAGAGGATTAGCTGGCAGATTTGAGAGGCAAAAGAATCAGTGGACTTGTAAATATATCAATAGAAATTATTCAGATTGAAGAACATAAAATAATGAAGAAGAAAAAAAGAGAAGAAAAATGAGCAAGGCCACAGAACCCAAGACAATACCAAACCTACTACTATATGCATAATGAGAGTTCTAGGAGGAAAGGAAAATGAGAAAGGAGCAGAAATATTGTTTTTTGAGGAATTATGACAAAATTTAACAAACTTGATGGAAAACAGTAATCTAAACATTCAAGAATCTCAGCAAATCTCAATTTAAAAAAAATTCACATCTAGGAAAATTGTGCCAAACTGTTGAAAGACAAAGATAAATACTTCTTCATGCACAAGAAAAGAACAATATTTTTGCTAGCTAACTTCTAATAATAAAACAATGGAAACCTTATGGCAGTGGGATGGCACATTCAAAGTGCTGAGAGATAAAATGAACAATGCAGCATTCTACATTAGCAAATTATTTATTCACAAATGATGTTGTAAGAAAGGCATCACAAGATAAAACAAAACTAAAATAATTTATTGCTAGAAAAACCCATCTTTAAGGAAGTTTGACAGAAAATAAAACCAGACAGGATCTTAAATCCACATGAAATGAAGAGCAATGGAAAAGGTAATATGCATAACACATATGAAATTCTGTATAAATGAGATGGACAAATCTAATGTATGCAATTTGGTATCTCCTGAAATATGTATACACCTGCTGAATCACATTCATCAGCATATTAAATACATCCTTCACTTCCATATGTGCTCCTAGGTTACTCTTCCCTCCTAATCTTCTCTACATCTTCCCATTCTTAGATAGTCACTAATATGACTTTTGCATCTAAATAGTAGTTTGTGTTTTATAGAATTTTATACAAATACAATCAGAAAAAATTGGAAATTATTTTCTTCTTCTTTTTTTCCCTTTTTAGTCAGCACAGAGATTTTAGACTTGATTTCCTCTTGGGTACATATCTAGAAGAGTAATTACAAGTAAAATGACTAAATGTATGTTTATAATTTAAGAATCTTCCAACTTGCTTTCCAAAGTTGTATCATTTTGCATTCCCACCAGCAGTGTATGTGGGTTCTAGCTTTTTTCACATAGCCTGAATATTGTTATTTGGTCCCTTTTAATTTCAGCCATTCTAACGGATTTTTAGTGGTATCTCAATATGATCTTAACTTGCATTTACCTAATGACGAATAATACTCATAATATTTTAATATGGTCATTTTCCATCATTATATTTAGTGGAGTGTCAGTTGAAATATTATGCTTATTTTAAAATTGAGTTGACAATTTTCTTATTCAGATTTGAGAGTTGTTTTACATACTCTGAATTCAAGACCTCTGTCAGATATTTGTTTTGCAAATAATTTCTCCCAGTCTTGACTTGTCTATTCATTCTGTTAACATGTCTTATGATGATTAGCAATGTTAAATTTTGAATAAACTCAATTATTAATTAAATTCCAACCTGTATTTTTACTGTAATATACTAGAACTTTTTGATTAATACAATGTCACAAAGAATTCATTTTATGTTTTTTCTAGAAGTTTTAGAGCATTAGGTTTCAAATTTAGGTCTGTAATTCAGTTTAGGTTAATCTTTGTATATACTATGTACTGTTTATCAGTGTTCCTTTTCTGCATATGAACAGGCAATTGCCCAGCAATATTTGTTTCAAAGACAATTCTTTCTCCATTACATTGTCATTGCACCTTGTCAAAAATCCTTTTTATGTTAGCAGTTTTATTTCTGGATTCTTTATTCTGATCCATTGATCTACTTGACCATCTTTTATGCCAATACCACACCAATTTAATCACTATAGTTTTACAATAATATCTGAAGTCTGGCAGCTTAGCTCTTCAACTTTGAAAGTTTTTTTTGACCATTTTAGATTTATGCATTTCTATATAAATTTTAGAATCAGCTTTTTAATATGTATTAAAAAAATACCTGCTTGCACCCTGATGAAGAGTGTCCTGAAGCTTCAGATGAATTTTAGGAGAATTGCCACGTTAACCATTTTGACACTTCTGACTCATGAGGGAGGCATAATCTTGATTTATTCAGAACTTATTTGATATTTTTATCAATATTTTATAGTTTATCATGTACAAGATTTTCACATATTTGGTCAAATCTATGCTTAAGTATTTCATATATTTTTACACTGTATAAATTTTATTTTAATTCCAATTTCTGATTGCTAGTTGCTACTATATAGAATAATTAAGTGTTATGTTAATTTTAGGGCTCTCATGAATGCTATTAATTGTAATTTAGGGAGTTTACTTCTACAATTTTCTGAAACTTGTTATCAGAAATAAATATCAAATTTTGTGAAGTGCTTTTTCTGTGTCTATTCAAACACATGATACTATATGGGGCTTTTTTCAATTGTTTTTAATATGGTGAGTTACATTGGTTTATCCTTACATTAACATGAAATCATTTAGTTTAACCCTGTTAACTTCTCAAAAATATAAACCCTGTTAACGTCACAAAAATATATACAAGTTTTTTTTTTTTTTAATTACCTAAAACTGTAGCAATGAAAGTTCACTCCCAGTCTCACTAACAGGAATATATATATATTCAATTACTTTTTTAGAGAACAGTTTTAAATTCACAGCAAATTTAGAAAGAAGGTACAGAGATTTCTCATATCCTCTATCCCCATTAATGCATAACCTTCTCCCTTATCAACATCCTCTGCAATACTGGTGCATTTATATCCACTGATGAAGCTATACTGACACATCATAATCACCAAAAGTCCATAGAACATAAGGAACCAAGAACATTACTCTTGGTGTTGTGGGTTTGGACCAATGTATAATGAAATGTATTCACTGCCATAGTATCACCACAGAGTATTTTCATTGTGCTAAAAGTTCTCTGTGCTCTGTTTTTTTTTAATGTAAAATCATTCCCACATTAATGACATAAGTGTCACTCAAACCTGATTTATGCATTGTCAAATTTCCTATATTTTACAAAATGTTTTCATCTTATGTTATGAGAAATATAGGCCTATAGTCTTATTTTTTCTTTCATACCTTTATTTGGTCCTTGTGTCTGGGTACTGCTGGCCTCAAAAAATGAGTTGAGAAGAATTATTTTCTTTTCAATTTTTTGAAAGTTTTTTTTGTTGCTGTTGTTGAAATGGCAGTATTTTTTCTTAAATGTTCAGTATAATTCACTAAAAAAGTTATCTGCATATAGGATTTTCTGGGTGGGAAGATGATTGCTTACTAGAAATCAAATTAATATATTTGGTATAAAGTTATTCTATTTCTTTTTTAAGTCAGTCAAGAAATTTGCCCAATTCTTTTGAGTTGTTTTGGCATAAAGTTGTTGTTAATAATATCTTATGACCATATTATTATATGTAAAACCAGAGCCATCTCTTTTAACTATGATATTGACAGTTTCATTTTCTTTGTATTTTTTCTGATTAGTCTGGCTAACAATTTATCGTATTTATACACTTCTTTCCCAAATGGCGTTTTTGTTTTTAATGTCTTCCTCTGTGTTTGTTTGTTTGGGTTTTTTTTAGTGTTCTTATGTCTGCCCCAATATTTATTCTTTCCTTAATTTTACATATTTTGTGTTTAAGTTGCTCTTAGTTTGTTCCTTAAGGTTAAAGCTAAGGTAGTTGTCTTGAAACATTTCATTCTAATTACTGTTTTACTTTTACCAAACATTTTGATATATTGTGTTTTGATTTATATTCATGTCAAACTGTTTTCTAATTTTTATTTCACTTCTTCCTTGATATAGATTGCCTTGTGGCACAGTATTAAATTTTCAAATAGTTGGAGATTTTCTAGGATTCTTTCTAGCACTTACTTCTAATTTAATTCCTTTGTAGTCAGAGATCATACTTCACTACACTTGATACTCAGGTCTTTGTATCTGTCATAGATCATTCAGTATTATAACCTCTAAGTTTAGCCAAGTTGCTGCAAAGTTCATAATTTTGTCCTTCTTTATGACTGCATAATATTCTATCGTGTATATATACCACATTTTAAAAATCCAATCCTCTTTTGATGAGCAGCATGATTGGTTCCATGTTTTTATTATTGTGAATAATGCTGCAATAAACATGCATGTGCAGGTATATTTTTCAGAAAGTGATTTGAGTTCCTCCAGGTATATTTTCAGAAGGGGGTTGTGGGGTCATATGGGAGGTCCATTTTTAGATCTTTTAGGAATTGCCACATTGTTTTCCATAGAGGTTGTACTAGTTTACACTCCCACCAACAGTGTAAAAATATTCCCTTTCCACCGCATCCTTTCTAGCATCTGTTGTTTTTTGAGTTATTGATGACAGCCATCCTGACTGGAGTTAGGTGGTATCTCAGTGTAATTTTAATTTGCATTTATCTGATTCTAGTGAGACTGAGTATTTTTTCATGTATCTGTTGGCTGCTCATATGTCTTCTTTTTATAATTACTTATTAATATATTTGTCCATTTTGCAATGGGTCTGTTTTTTTTTTTTTTTTTTTCCTTTTGGCACATTTGAGTTTCTTGTATAGCCTAGATGTTAGACCTCTGTCAGATATACAGTTGGCAAATATTTTTTCCCAGCCCATGGGTTGTCTCCCTGCTGTCTTCATGGTTTCTTTGGTTTTGCAGAAGCTTGTCAGTTTGATGAAGTCCCACTTGTCTCTAATCTCTTATGGCGTAGGAACTTGTGGTTTTGATCAGGAATTGGTTGCCAATTCCAGTTTCCATAAGGGTGTCTCCTGCATTTTCTAAGCTATTTATAGTTTGAGGTTTTATGTTTAGGTCTTTGAGCCACTTAGAGTTGACATTTGTATATGGTGATAGTTAGGGGTCTTGTTTTAATCTTCAGCATGTGGTCAGTCATTTTCCCCACATCATTTACTGAATAGGTTCTCCTTTCCCTAGTGGTTGATGGTGGAGGCCTTGTTGAAGATGAGTTGGTTGAGAAATTGAGGTTTTCCTTCTGGAATCTCTGTCCTGTTCCATTGGTCTTTATGCCTGTTCTTGTACCAATATCAGGCTGTTTTGATTATTGTAGCTTTATAATAAAGTTTAAAGTCTAGGCATCTGATACCTCCAACTTTGTTTTGTTTGTTTGTTTTTTTCCCTGAGGATTGTTATGACTATTCGTTGTCATTTATGTTTCCATATGAATTCCCACATTGTTGTTTTTCCATTGAAAAGAATGCTGCTGGCAACTTAACGGGTATTGTATTAAATCTGTAGATTGCCTTGTGTAGGATGGACATCCTAACAATGTTGATTCTTCTAATCCCATGAGCATGGAATATTTTTCCCTTTGTTTGTGTCATCTTTGATTTCTTTAAGCACTGTTTTGCAGTTTTCGTTATAAAGCTCTTTCACTTCTCTGATTAGGAAGCTGCCAAGGTACTTCAATTTTTTGTGGCTCTTGTGAATGGGATAGTGCTTTTATTTGGGTTCCTGTTTGTTTATTATTGGTGTATAGGAATGTGACTAACTTTTGCACAATTATGTTATACCCTGAGACTTTGCCAAAGTCCTTTATCAGAGCAAGGAGGTTTTTGACAGATTCTCTTGGGTTTTTGAGGTATAGAATCATGTTGTCTGCAAAGAGGGATAACTTAACTTCCTCCTTTCCTATTTGGATGCCCCTGATTTCTTTCTCTTGTCTGATTATTCTAGCTAGGACTTCCAATACTATGTTCAACATGAGGGATGGGACTGGGTATCCTTGTCTTGTTCTGGTTTTCAGGGGAAACGGTTCCAATTTCTGTCTATTTACCAATATGTTTGCTGTGGGTTTCTCATAGATAGCTCTTACTATTTTGAGGTATGTTCCATCTATGCCTAGATGTTCAAGGGGTTTATCAAGAAAAGGTACTGGATTTTATCAAAAACTTTTTCTGCATCTAATGGTATTACATGTGGCATTTGTCTTTACATCTGTTGATGTTAATTATATTTCTGGTCTTGCCGATGTTGAACCAGCCATGCATCTGGGGATGAAGCCTACTTGGTCATGGTGAATGAATTTTGAGTTGTGTTGTTAGATCCAGTTTGCTAGAAACTTATTGAGAATTTTAGCATCTATATTCATCAAGGATATTGGCCTGCAGTTCTCTTTCTTTGTTGGATATTTTTTGATATTTACCTGGTTTGTGTATCCATGTGGTGTTAGCTTGATTTAGGGAGAGTTCCATCTTTCTTGATTTCCTGGAATATGTTCAATACGATTGGTATCAGCTCCTCCTTGAATGTTCTGTAGAATTCTACTGGAAAGTCATCTGGTCCAGGACTTTTTTTTGTAGGTAGTATTCTTATGACATAGTAAAATTCCTGTGTTGTTATTGGTCAATTTAGGGTATCAATTTCATCTTGTTTCAACCTGGGGAGGTTGTATGATGTAAAAAAGTCCTCCATTTCATTTAGGTTTTCAAGTTTGTTTCCATACAGATATACGTAGTAATCTCTGATAATCTTTTGTATTTCTTTGGGGTCAGTTGTGACTTGATCTTTTATATTTCTGATTTTGTTTATTTGAGCTTTTTTTCTCTTCTTGGTCAGTCTAGCTGGGTTCCATCAATCTTGTTTATCCTTCCAAAAAACCAGCTTTTGGTTTCATTGATTTTTTTGTATTATATTTTTGTCTTCTATGTCCTGAATTTGGGCTTTTATTTTAGTGATCTGGATTCTTCTGCTGAAGTTAAGGTTTTGGTGATCTTGCTTTTCCAGCTTCCTTAGATGTTTTTTTAGGCTGTTAACTTGTGACTTTTCCATTTTCATCATGTGTGTTCATAGAGATATTAATTCCCCTCTTACTACTGTTTTCATGGCACCCCAGAGATGTTGGTAAAATGTTTCTTCATTTGCATTTGTTTCCAGGTATCTTTTAATCTTTGCTTTGATTCCTGTGTTGACCCAGGAGTTGCTTAGCATCATGCTGTTTAGTGTTCAAGACTCTGTGGGTTTTGGGGGAACTTTATTGGTGTTGATATTTATTTTTATTCCACTGTGGTCTGAGAAGGTGCATGGCAGAATCTCAATCTTATGGAATTTGTTTATGTTTAATTTATGGCTAAGAATTTGGTCAATCTTAGAGTAAGTTCTGTGTGGTGGTAAGTAGAATGTATATTCTGTGGTTGTTGGGTGGAGTGTTCTGTACATATCAGTTAAGTCCATTTGGTCAAGTATTACATTGAGATTCCTGATTTCCTTGTTAACTTTTTGTCTTAATGATCTGTCTAGGGTTGTTAGTGGGGTGTTTAAGACTCCAGCTATGATAGTGCTAGAGTCAATATCTTTTTAAAGTTTACCTAGAAGCTGCTTTATGAAAGTTGCTGCTCCTATTTTGGGTGCTTATATGTTTAGGTTGGATATTTCTTTTGATGGATTGAAGCTTTTGTCATTACGACCTTCTGTATCTTTTTAAATTTTTGATAGCTGAAACTATATTTTTTCTGATATTAAAACAAAGACTCATACTTTCTTTTGTGCTCCAGTCACCTGAAATTTTGTTTCCATTCCTCTTATTTTGAGTCTGTGAATGTCCTTTCTGGTGAGATGTGTCCCTTGGAGACAATATATTATAGTCTCATGATATTTTATCCAATTTGCCATTCTGTATCTTTTCAGTAGTGCATTTAGTCAATTCACATTCAGGTTAATTATTGAGATGTGAGAGTTTATCCCTGTCATTAGGTTCTTATACAGTTTGTTGTTGTTGGTGCTGTTTGTTTATTTGTTTGTTGTCTTTCTTTTGATTTTGGGATTGATTCATGTGTGTTTTCAATCTTTTTCCTGCATTCTTGGCAAAGGCATTGTTCTTTTCTTCCCTTCTTCTGTGTTTAATACTTTCTTAAGTATTTCTTGTAGAGCTGGTCTGGAGGCAGTGTAAACTCTTAGGGATTGAATGTCTGGGAAGTATTGTAATTATCCATCACTGATGAAACTTAGCTTAGCTGGGTAGGCAATTCTTGGTTGAAATTCTTTATCTTAGAGAATTTCCAAGATTGGGCTCCAAGTTCTCCTAGTCTGAAATGTTTCTGTAGATAAGTCTGCTGATATTCTAATTAGTCTTCTCTGGTAGGTAGTCTAAACTTTCTCTCTTGCTGCCTTTAGGATTTTTTTCTTTCATACCTACTTCAGGTAGGCAAATTACTATGTGTCTAGTAGTTGGTCTTCTTTTTTGTTGTCTTGCATTGATTCTCTGAATTGCTTGTGTCTGAATGGTTGCATCACTGATGATATAAGGGAAGTTTTGTTAAATAATTTCATGGAATGTTTGTTCCAGCATGATCTCTGTCTCTTTATTTGAACAGGGTTTCTGGTTAATCTTAGGTTTGGCCTCTTGAATTAATCACTCATCTATTAAAGGTTTTGTTGTGTGTTTTTAAGCTTCTTTCTATGTTTTTAACAGTTTGGGGTAGTTCTGTATTTTGGTCCTCAAGCTCTGAGCTTCTTTCTTCTGCTTGATTAATTCTTCTTTCCATGTTTATCAGTTTGTTATTTATTTCATTCACTATATTATTTATTGCTGTTATCTCAGTTATCATCTCCTTCATTCTTTCCTCTTGTCTCTCCTCATTTCTATTTATTCTCTCTATTAATATCTTGATATCTGGATTAGTAGTTTGAGACCAGCCAATCTGGGAGCTCTTCATTGTTTGACTTCCGAAGTCTATATTCTCAGTGGCTGACATCCCAGGGGTCTGTGGGAGACTCATATTCTTCCTTTTTTCTTTTACTTCCCCCATTTTTTCTTTTACCTCTTCTTTAATTCTGTTGTTCAATGATAGGAGCATAGCTTTTATTTCTGTTTACTCAATCTTCTATTCTTCCTTATATAGGCCTTCTGGTTTTGCTCAATTCTTAAGGTGAGTGGGGTTGAGAGCCTGTGCTTTTTGCAGTTTTGTGATTTAATTAAGTGGGGAGCCATGATTCAGAAGCTATCTGCAGATCCCAGTATCCACTGACAAGTATGTGGTCTCCCTGGAACCTACTTCCCACTGCTGTACAATCTGTCCATGCAGTGGAGGTGTATGATGTCCCCCAAAAGCAAAATCAGATAATAAGGGAAAGAATGTAAAAGGGAAGGAGAAAGACAAATGAAGGTGTAAAGAGAGAAGAGGGAAAACAGACAGGCATACCAACAAACAAATAAACAGAGAAACAAACAAAGAAAAAAAGACAATAACATAAGACAATCATACAAACAAACAAACAAAAACCCTCCTGTTGGTATACTCTCCCTCAAAAATACCCATACACAAACATAAAATCTAAAAAACAATAATATTAAAATAACAGAAACAAAGCAAGTACAACAATGTAAACAAAAACAGAAAGAAAGAACAAAAAGGAGCAAAAAACTGAAACAAAAAACAAACCAAAAAAACTCTTTCTGTGGCAGTTTCTATAACTCCAGTTTCCTTTTGGCTTCCCCCCCTCCCCCCGCCTTTGGGAGGGGTTCTGGTCTCCAGTCCCACACCTCCACTCTCAGTGCATGCTAATAGAGTTGCTCTCAGCTTGGGTCAGATGCCTCATGGAATACTGTGGGAGGAGGATGAATCAGATCAGACTCACCCTGCTCGCAGCTGCCCCTGTCAAGTCTCCCAATCAGATCTGACTTGTCTGTGTCTGTTCCAGCATGGGGGAGGAACATTTTTCTCTCTGAGTCCCATGAGAGGACAGCCTATAGCTCCCAAGATGGAGTCTGAGTGGAGCTGGGTGGGGCAATGCAGGTCTCTGCCTGGTTGCGAGACTGAGAGGATGGAGCCCATCAGCTTCTCATCACCAGCATTGGAGCTTTATTCCAGATTTCCATGACCTGCCTTCTCCACAGTTCTTCCTGCTTGTGCTTGGTCTGCTGCTGCAGTTGATGGCATGGACTCTGTGCCAGGTGATGAGGAGCGGCTGTTCTCTGCTGTTTCCCCTTAAAACCCCAAGAATGGCAGATGATCCTGCACACCTGGGTCTCTACTCTTAGGGTGATGGTGGGTTGCAGTCACCTCTGGAGGACAGCCGTGGGTGCATGAACCCCAGTCTCCCCTCAGACAGACTTTCACTCACACACCGGCACACACCCACTCATGCAGAGAATCTTTATGGACACTCACTTTTGTGGAGACTCTCACAGTCTGACCTGTTCCATCACTATCTTGCCCAGAAGTGATCTCCACTTGAATTTTTGAACATTTATTGAGGTCTATTTTAAAGCCAGAGTATGTTGTTTCCTGGAAAATGTTCCCTGTAAACTTAAAATAATGTGCTTTCTGTTTCGGGGGGATAGAATCTTCTATAAATATCAATAAATTCAGCTAGATTGATTGGGTTATTTAAGTCTTTTGTATCCATGATAATTTTTTTTATTTCTTTTATCTATTATTGAGATAAGATCATCAACATATCTGAATATAATTGTGGGTTGTCTATTTTCCCTATTTGTACTAAGTTTGTATTACACATTTTGAAACTCTGTTATTGGAGCATAAATGTTTGGGATTGTTGCGAGCTCTTGATCAATTGACACTTTTATCATTATAGTTACCTTCTTTTTCCTCAATCATATTTTTCTTTGCTCTTTAACTGACTTCATGTAGTATTAAAATAGACTATCCAGCTTCATTTATTCAAACTGATAATCCCTGATTTTTAATGAAAATTTTAAATATAATTTGCATTTAATGAGATTTTGATATGGTTAGGTTTATTTTCTTGCTATTTAACCTCTATTTTTCTCATCTGTAATGGTTTCTCTTTCTTTTTTGGTTACTCATTAAATATAGGTATTGCTATTATTGTTGTTTAGTCATTGCTTTAGAATTTGATGTACATACTTTAGACTTATAAACTGACTTCAAATATACTATACTACTCAATGTGACATGTAAGAAACTTACAGTACTATATTTCCATTTGCTCTTCCAAATCTTCATAATATTGCTGTAATATATTTTGCTTTTAAACATACTATGAATCCCATACTAGTTTGTAATTTTTAAGTCAACTATCTATTAAAGAGATTTAAATAATAGATTTTTTACATAATAACCCATGGATGTAACTTATTTCATGCTCTGTATTTCTCTGCTGTCATTTTTTTCCTGCTTAAAGAACATCTTTTAAACTTTTTATAATATAGATCTGCTGATGGTGGTTTCTTTCAGCTTTTATATGTCTGAAAATACATTAATTTCTTATTCACTTTTTAAGAGATTTAAAAAATTACTTTTTAAAATTTTATTATAGAGATGTGGGGCACAAGTGAAGATTAACTACATAAATGGGCTGCATGCAGGCAGCCAAAGATGGGGCTTCAAACTAACCCTCGCTCCCCCTAGTAGAAGACCCAGTACCCTATGTGTTGTTACGTGCCCATCACCTTCCTGTCTCTCTCTCTCCCCTTGCAATGCCCAGCAACTGCTGATACTACCTTTTCAACTTATAAAAATTTACATTGATATTTTTATTTCAAAAAATGCTCCTGCACTATCATCTTCTTTACTTTACTTTTGACCAGAAATCTACTGTCTTTCTTATACTTATTCTTCTATCCCTAATGTGTCTATTTTTTTAAAGCTTTTAGAATTTTGTATATTTGGAAGCAATGTTTGGAGCAATGTTATTGTTATACTGATGTGATTTTCTTTATGTTTCTATACTTGAGTTATTCTGAATTTCTTGGATCTTTAGGTTTATAGTTTTAATTTAATTTGAACCTTTCTGTCATTATTTCTTTAAATATTCTTCTTTCGTGTCTCTCTTTTCCTTTGTTGACTCCAATTATGTATATATTAGGTCACTTGAAATTATAACACAGATCACTAATTCTTTTTTTATTTTTAAATTCATTCTCTTTTATTTTGGGTAGCTTCTATTGCTGTGATTTCAACTGCACTAATCTTATGTTCTTCGTGTCTAATCTAATCTGCCTTCATCTCAGATATTATAGTATTCACCTCTAAAATGTCAATTTGAGTTATTTTATATATCTCAAGTATCACTGTGCTTTATTACCTGATTCCCAATACATTGAATAAAATTGTTTTATACATTTTATTTTTCTCTTAATATTTGTTGAGTACACACACTTACTGTTACTCTATTTTGATTTGATATGGAAATACTATATTGAAATTTACTTACATGTTTACATTTCTTATACTCTGTCATTAATGCATTAAGAGCAACCACTCTCTTATTTTTCTTTCTTTTGCCTTTATCAATACTTCACAACTAGAATCTAAAGTGGTTGACTATATTTGTGCAGCAAATAATGAAATGAATATATTAATTCATTCATTTTAAACCAATATCAATTGCAAATAAGTTCTTTACATAAAGGATAATGTCTCATTCTAAGATTATAATCAACATGTGGTTTTGAAATTATGCTTCTTTTCTATAGTCTCAGACTGTTTTTAACTTTAAGGCAAAGGGGAAGCTTTGATATTGATTTGATGCTGTACTGAAACAAATATTTTATCTAATTTACCACAGGTATTCCAGCAGGAGTGTTAGTGTGTAAGGTATATGCTTCAATGGGATGTAAGAGATCAAACTAGTATCAACTACTTGCCTGATTACTTCTTTTTCAATAGAATAGGATGCTTACCTTAAGCTACATTAATACTATTGATTCAGTACTGGAGATAGACAAAAAGGAATATTTGACCAGACAGTTGTAGCATGGGATTTAAAATTATTGGTCTTAGTCTTTTCCAAATTGCAAATAGGAAAAAAATCCAAAACAAAGTAAGCAACTTGACCTGTTACAATTTAAGTCAAACTTTTAAAACAGTATAACATTCATTTTGAAACCACCATTAAGCATTGAAAACATTTAGTTACAATTAAGTTAAAAACTTAATTGCTACTTTTTGAATTCAGTCATTCAGTTTTCCTGACTCAATTTGTATTATTTAAACATGTTTTTATTTTTTAATTACAAAAATTTTGTGTTCATTGTATTAGTAAAAATATAAGATGCTTGGATTTATGTATTAAGTGGCAAATTTCTGCGTTTGGACACATCCTAACATACAATTTTGATGAAGAGAAAAAAGCAGGCACATTTCACCTTTTGAAGAAGTCACAGAAAATATCTCTAAAGAATATTGGTTCCAAAAGAAAAATATGTGACTTTCCTCCTTTAAAAAGTTTGAGAATATGAGTGAACTATGAAAAATTCTTATTTTCCCATACACTAAAACATCAGGCAATACAGGATAGGTTTGCCATCTTGGGAGTTGTAGAGTCAAAAATAAGAACCTGGAAGTACATAATTCTGATTGTTAAATTAAATCAATTTAAGGAAGAAAATATATCTATGTATGTATGTATCTATGGTATCTATGAAGTTTTTTGAATTGACAAACATAGTGAAGCTGGTATAATTGAAAGAATATGAAAGGGAAAATTATGATTGGTTACCTTTTATTGCAAATGACTTAAGTAAGATTTGGTTCTGTAGAATATGAATCATCTGCATACTTATATATTCTATTACATCAACTTGATGAGCTATTGCCACTGCTGCTCTAGCATGTAATTTATTAATAGTAATATTAAGCAATGTTCCCTTATTTACATAACTGTGGTTTCTCAGGACAGTATGATACCACAAATAAGCTAGTATAATGGTTGTTGTCATTTGTGTTACTCACTTTGGAAGCTGCTCCAAAAATAGAACTGCTGGTAATAGTTAGTATGTGTGATTCATGTTTAAGAAGGGGTTTGATTTTAAGAAACTCTTGCTCTATTATAAACTACAGTCTGTTGGTCTCCTACCAGTCATGTTGAAGTTTATCTTAACCAGGTTTTTGAAAGAGTTTTCCCAAAGATTTGAAGCTGTCTAAAGGCATACTTAATAGTTTCTCTGAATGCAGTTGTACTGAAAGGCACATTTTCCCAACCAGTCATGCAGGCTGGCCTACAGTTTATACGCATAAGAACTCTAGTACCAAAGTTTCCTGCCCTGAGGGATATTTTTAAGATATTTCTTGGGAGTCTGCCTGGGGAAGTGGGGGCATACCTCATCAACAAGGGTACCTACATAATGAATATTTGTATACCTAATCCTGAATTGTACCCTACATCTTTAAAATAAAAATAATAAAAGTTAAAAAAACAATTTTTCTTTAAGCATATTGTACTAGTCCCATTCCCTTCCATTTAAAGGCTTTGGCCTCCCACCATGGAATGATAATATGTCCCTGAGTAGAGAAGTGACATTCAGAGAGCAGTTTTTGACTGAGGAAGACCTGAGGGACGATTCTATGAAGGGTAGTTTACAAATGTCAAAGATGATTATCCCCCAGGAAATGTAATGAAGGTAAATAGCATAAATCTTTTCTCTCTACACTGAAGGTTTTATTGTATTCCCCCTAGTTATTGCAAATTCAGTTGGTATTGGAATTCCATTGGGAATATGACTCAAACTAATTTTTGATCTTGCAAATTATCAGGAAACAAAATCACTGTACCGCTTTTGGACTCAAACGCAAATTTGGTATGTATATGAAATAGGCATTTCTATACATTAAGAAAATATGTTTCTGTTCAACTTTTTAAAAATTCAACAAGAAGACATATTTCTCTCCAAACGTTAAAAAACAAGTGAGCTAAGTTGCAAAATACCTTTTCTTTCTAGGTTGCCAGAACAACAACAAAAAATGTTAGAGCTTCCAGGCCTTGAGCCAACCGTATTCAGGACTCATGGGGTGGGGGATGGAGCAGACTAGGTATATTCTCAATGTAAACTGCTATGGGAACATGTTACCAAGTGAGCCTGAATGAAAGAGGCATCTGCAGCTCTGTCTCCATTTACTATTATTCCATCCTTCGCAAAATACACATCAAGTTTAAAACGCCACCTTTGACCTTCCCTTCACTCAGCTACTCAGAGAGTATTTGCAGATGGAGTCTACACACTGTTTACATTATTTCCTAAATATTGCCAACTCTATTAGTCAGTTTTATCAATTAAGAGAAAAAAGTTAAATTAGACATCAGATCCATTGAAGGTTGAACTGACAAGGTCTGAAAGAAACAGATGTTTCCACAAAAGCATAGGCTTTCTCTAGCTATTTTGTCTCATATTCATTTCTTCAGTTGAAATACTCTGCAATAAGTCAATATATTACAATAAATAAACCAAAAGGCTCTGTCTGAAACACTCAAGGAGATCTCTAAGCCAGCACTACCTGTCTCGCTCTTTTTTCCTCTACCCTAAACAATTTCTAAGATACCCAGCAACTCTGTAGCTTCACCCAGATCCATGTACAACTTCCTAGGATAACATCACCTAATTCAGGCATAGGCCACTCATTCCCAATATTTGTTACTCAGATAAGGTGTCCTTTGAAGTGAGGCAAGTTAAAGGAAGTGATATTGGGCTTTGAGAGTAAGTATTAAGTGGAATATAAAAGAAGTCAAATAAAAATAACTGATTTTCTCAGTGTTTTTGTAAGTGACTAAAGAAAATAATATACCCCACTTATATTCCCAATGGTCTGATTCTTCATCAGTTTTCAAAGCCACCTGTACATCATTCTCATTCTGAACTTCCAAGGAGATGAAATTACCCACATTGGTCAGGGACCACCACATCAAAAGACAACTATTTATTCTCAGACTTGCATTCCTTGCCCTGTGCTTGAACCTTAAATAATGTTATAAGACCCTCAGACCTTCTGTTATCATCTCCTAATAATCTCCAATCCCAGATGCATGTGAAAACAAAAAATACCCCTGCTAGAATTCAAACACACCCTTGTGTAATCTAGATTATGGAAACATTCTAGTCTGTTCTTCAAGATAAACTAAATTCAAGTTACTTTAGTTAGAACATCTGCAATCCATTGTCTAGCTACTTACCCCTTTTGATAACTGTCTATGATTCACTGGGATTTTTTTAATTGTTTTTGTTTTTTTAATATGGCAAAAGTCTTTGTCCTGTTTTTCACTCTCTATACTTCCAGGGACATGAGAGACACCATTTCCTTACACAAGTGGCAGCTCCTTATACAATATCAGTGACTTGGGGTGGGTGAGATATTAGGATCAAGAAATGCTGGTTGCTATGTACCACTTAATGCCAATCTTTTCCAAGATAATCCATTCTATTTATGTACTAGACTATGCAAGAGACAAAAATAAAGCAAATATTTTTCCCAATTGTGTATATATTTTGCTATTAAAAAATTCATTTGCATTTTCAAAGATAAAAAGACCGTATTTTGTCAGCACAAAAAGACTTTGTCATTTATTCAAAATCAAAATGGAATGGATATGGCTTACAGATCCTATGAAGTTATTATATGACTATTGTAAATTTAATGGAGCTTTATACAATGTCTATATCCTGATAATGGATAATATCTTGCCCTCATTTTTCACCTTCCTTCTCTCTAAATTCTCTTCTTGCTTTTATTTTGGCACCTCAATTAAGATGCCTGCACTCTCCACCCCATACATTTTTCAGATATCTTAAGTCCTATCTCTTCCAGAAAGACACAGCTAGTTATCTTCCCAGACTGATCTTGCCTTCTTTATTGATGACTGTGTGTGACAAGTTGTTGTCTAGGTAATGAGGGATTAAGAGCTATGACTTCTTCAACTTCCTTTTGCATGTATAGACACATTGAGAAGCACATTTGGCACATGCATAGTTGCTAATGGCTTCATATGTCTTTCTTCATTTATTTCTTTCATGTTTTTTTTACAATGTCTTGCATAGTACTGGGCATAGAGTTAATGCTCAGTACATTTGTAGTGATGCTTCCTGGTATGTTTTCTCAGCATGCATATATATCTTATTACTCTGTTAAATAGACAGTCACTCTAATGTCAACAGTGTATGTGAAATCTAGTTGGTTAACTTATGTGATGGTAATAGAATTATAGAGCTCTGAGGATCCATATTTATTATGTGACTAACTTGGTACAAACTAGAAAATATTGGAAAGTGTACTGTGTATGAATAATATCAGCGTATACATATATAAAGGCTTTGGTCAGAGCTTGAACTTTAGGAAAGAATTCCCAAACCTGATACCCTGTGTGATGGTCACATCCACCATCATTGCTCAGCACCAAGCATATTCAGCTAAAGGTAAGTAATAACACTGACACTCTTCTTTAAAGAAGAAGCAGAGGACAGACAGCCTGAACCCAGGCTCCAGATACAATGGAATGAGATCAGATGATGAGCATCCAAAATTCCACTCACATTTGTCTACACATACTTTTCTAGAAAAGCCCCAGGTTTCTGGCTATTTCTTCTGGTTTACTCCATAAACGGAAGAGCAGAAGAGGTGTGGACTGAAATAGAAGTTAGAATACCTTAGTTAACTTCACCTGTCTACCACAGTCAAGCTATCTGAAATTAGTTCATTTTCTTCTCCAATCTAAAAATTTGTTTCCTTTGGGGCTTCTGAAGATTTGAAGTGTTTGTGTATTTTAGAGTAACCTACTCACAGATTCGAATACAGCTCTGTTGATAGGCATTAACTGGTATGCAATAATAAATGACATTTACTAAACATGTACAAGTGTGAGCACTGTAAACATAGCTAATGCTCATTAAGTCCTAATTTATGTCAGGTACTATTCTAATAACTTTATATACAGTGCCTTTTTAAAATACTATAGCAGTCTGAACAGTTAGCAACTATACTGTTCTTAATATACAAGGGCATTGAGTCACAAGGGGTGCAGAAGTTGAGAAAATTGTCCAAAGTCCTTCAGCTAGTATGTTGCAAAACTCAAATTCCAAGCTAGGCACTTGGGTTTCGGAAATTGTGCTTAATATTTTTCTGTTCACAAGATACAGACAAGGCAGAACAGAAGCATGGCTGAGTAAGGAGTTGATTAAAGGCTGTGAAACAGCAGCTGCTGAGCATATCTGTCTTCTCTGGGGAAAGATACACTTCCAGCCTCCCAAAGTTGTTAGAAGAATTCACATCCTTGAAGCTGTCAGACTGAGGTCCCCATTTTCTTGCTGGCTGTTACCCAAGGCTGATCTCCATTTCTCCACTTGCAGTTCCTGTCATGTGGCTTTCTCCATAGGCAATTTACAACACGTCTACTGGCTTCATCAAGACCAGCAGGAGAAATGCTCCAATCTAGTCTGTTAAGATGGAGTAATATACAACAAAACACAGTCATGGGGAGGTATCATTTTATCAATTTTTCCTGGTCTTTTGGTTAGAAGGAAGTCATTGGTTCTGCTTGCAGTGAAAGAGAGGGAATTATACAAGGACATTACTTATTGTGGTTCACCTAAGGTGTGCTCAACATAGGTGTTAGGGTCTTTCACTAAGGGTTATTGTCTCTTCCCTTAGACTCCCAGAATGGACTCAGATTTGGACTTGGTCATTACCATAAAAGGAAACTATCAGAAAAATATAAACTGGCATGCCAAATTTTCACACACCTGCAGAGCACTATGATTATACAAGAGAGACTACAAAGTAAACAGCATATGCTACATGAAGCAGAATTATTAGACCAGATGGTCTAAGAATATGAAATACACACAATAAATAGTCTGAAAGATAGAAGGGAGTCATTAATAACATAAAGCTGAAGCAAGAAGTCATAAAAGTTAGAAATATTTAGTATGCAGAATATAGTTGCTAACATTTTTTTAAATGGGCTAAATAAGGTTAGTACAACTGAAGAATGAATGAGCAAGCTGAAAGATCAGATTTAGGAACTTTGTCAGAATGCACCAAAAAAAAAAAAAAAAAGGATAAAGAAATAGAAGATAAGAAAGAAAAGCTGGGAAATGGGATACAAGTAGATGTGCCAACCTCTAAAAGAGTTCTGAAGAGCCAAATATTATAAATTTAGGAAATGAAAATTTTTTTTAAATAATGGAGATAGAATTCCCTAGAATTAAGACAATATAAAAGGCTTCTGACTAAAAGGGCCAAAAAAGTGTCAAAGAAAATTTGTAAGGAATCATATCCACCTAAACACATTAGAATTACCAACACACAGAGATGTTTTCAAAAAGAATGCAGGATGTCTATACTGCAAATGAATGCTAAATGAATGAGATCAACATTAGAGCTTAGAATTATATTAAAATTTAAATATAAGGATGAATACAAATATTCTCAAGCATGTTGGCCTCAGATTAGTCATACAAAAACTCACTTGGGAAAGCACTCTTGTGAGAGTCATTAGAGATAAGATGGAAAATATATCCAGGTGGATGTTGCAACCCATATGAGAAGTAAGGATGATTAACCATTTTAGTAAAGATCACAGTTGTCACTTGAAGTGGGACACAATAGGAAAGTAATACTTTATATTGCACAATTAGACCTGAACTAAAATTCAGAGATGAAATGCAAAAAAATACCAAAATAGCTGAGCATGTGATGAATTTTCTGACTTGTTAGGAGAAATATACAGGTAATAAATTTTAACAGTCAATATGGCTATAAACTTGAGAAGAGTGCTTTATACAAAAATAACTGATATAAAAACAAAAGTAAAATATGTAATTTCAAAACAAACAAGAGAAAACCTAAAATAACAAATGAATAAAAGGAAATAAATGAACAGAAAAGGAAATTGAAAGAAAAATCCGAATATAATTATGATAATATAATTGAATAAAGTTCACAAATGAAAAGATAGTAACTCAAACTGAAAAAAATAAAAATGCAAAAACTATGTTATCTGTAACAATTTGAGAATAAACTACTAACTAAAAATAAAAGATGGGAAAAAATGTATCATACAAATATTAACCAAAAGACATCTGTGGAAGAATTCTTAATATCTAGAAAAATATAATTTGAGAAAAAATCACAAGAGATAAAATATTAGAGGTCATTATACTGGTAAAAAGTATAATTAAACAAGAATATAAACTACCATAAATAGTTATGACTATAATAATACAATCACAAAATACATAAATCCAAACTAAAGAGAGAAATGGATAAATAAAATTATATGTTGCTAGATATTTTGTTATGCTTTTATCAGAAATGGATAAATCCAGGTGACATAATGAATAAAAATATAGAAAACACAGATGATAATATAAATAAACCCAATTAATCTATGGAAATAAACAATAGAATGCATATTCCTTTTGAGTACACATGCAAAATTTAGAAAATTGACTATGTACTAAAAAAGAAATCTACAATACACAATTAAAAAAATAAGTAGATAAAGAAAGAAAGAAATGAAGGAACAGAGAATAAAAGAAAAAACAAAAACAATACTATGCAGACTATTTTTTGTGACCACTCTGAAAAATAGGAACAAAAAATAGATTTAAACAAGCCGGGCTCGGTGGCTTAGCCTGTAATCCCGCGCCTTTGGGAGGCTGAGGTGAGTGAATTGCCTGAGCCCGTGGGTTCGAGACCCGCCTGGGCAAGCGAGACCTCATCTCTACAATAAATCAAAAAATTAGCCGGGTGTGGCAGCGTGCGCCTGTAGTTCCAGCTACTTGGAAGGCTGAGGCGGAAGGATCGCCGGAGCCCAGCAGGTCGAGGCTGCGGTGGCCGGGAGCGGCCACTGCACTCCAGTCTGGGAGACAGAGTGAGACTCCAACTCAAAAAAAAAAAAAAAAAAAATAGATTTAAACATTTCATGTGTTTGAAAACAAAATATCAAGCTATTAAGTTAGTCAATAATCTTATGTTTATACAGAATATCATGGAAAAGTAGAATTGAACAGTAAAAAAAAATGTCAAAATTTGTGGGACTTAGCTTAAGTAATAAATTTAGTTGCAATTGTCTGGAAAGACATGTTTTTTTGTTTGTTTGTTTTTTGAGTTGGAGTCTCACTCTGTCGCCCAGACTGGAGTGCAGTGGCCGCTCCCGGCCACTGCAGCCTCGACCCACTGGGCTCTGGCGATCCTTCCGCCTCAGTTTTCCGAGTAGCCGTAATTACAGGCACGTGCTACCACGCCCCGCTGATTTTTTTGACTTATTGCAGAGATGAGGTCTCGCCAAGTTGCCCAGGCGGGTCTCGAACCCGCGGGTTCAGGCAATCCACTCACCTCAGTCTCCCAAAGGCGCGGGATTACAGGATGAGCCACCGAGCCCGGCTTGGAAAGACATGTTTTAAAGCAAATTAAAATTACAACTCGAGATGTTGGAAAAATATCATCAGAATAAAATCAAATGAATCTGAATAAAAGGAGTATAAGGGCAGATTTTAGTGAAACAGTGCATTCAGAAACACAATAAAGCTAATACCCCAAACTAATTTTTAGAAAAAATTAATAACGCCGGGCTCGGTGGCTCAGCCTGTAATCCGCACTTTGGGAGGCTGAGGTGAGTGGATTGCCTGAGCCCGCGGGTTCAAGACCCGCTTGGGCAACATGGCAAGACTTCATCTCCACAGTAAATCAAAAATTAGCCGGGCGTGGTAGCGCTTGCCTGTAGTTCCAGCAACTTGGAAGGCTGAGGCGGAAGGATTTCCAGAGCCCAGCAGGTCCAGGCTGTGGTGGCCGGAGCGGCCACTGCACTCCAGTCTGGGCGACGGAGTGAGACTCCAACTCAAAAAAAAAATTAATTAACTAATTAATAACATACAGTTTGGGTATGATAATTCAAGAATAAAGAGAGGATATAAATTTCAAAAATATATTTTGAAAATAATTACATTACTAAAGACAATAGATTTAAATGAATGTAATAAATTCATGAAGTAGTAAAACAAAATTCTAGATGAGATAAGTTTCCAGAATAAATGTCAAAATTAGGAAAAGATGGGAACCTTCAACAGATAATAGAAATTTTTAAAAAATGAAATAGTGAGTAAAGGCTATTCCCCTCAGAGCTTCAGCTTCCTAGTCTAATACATGAACTCTACTAAACTTCTACGAAAAACTTAAATTCTATTTTACAAAAATTAATACACACAATAGAAAAAGTCCCCAAATTAACCTATAAATCCAAAGAAATTTGATTAAAATTTCTGAACTGAATTTTTGGAGACTTGTCATACTCATGTTTAGAATGTTTATATCAGAATGAAGGCCCATGATCAACTATTACAATTTTATCAAATTAAATTTAAAAAAAAAACTGACTCTACCAGTCATTAAGACTTACTATAAAGCCATAGTAATTAAAAATTGTTTGATATCAGCACAGTAACAAAGAAAGTAATGGATCATCAAAGAAAGCTCAGAAATAGCAATGCTTAATTGATAAATAATAAAGCCAAAAACAACATATTGTTTCAAATGACATAAGAGCTTAAAAAGAAAAATTACGTACCCTATTTTACATTATATATACAGTTGGAGTCCAGACAAATTAAAGATATAATATGGTGAAAAAGTATCTAAACCAATAATAAAAAAAATACATATATGATATCAAGGAGTGGGGAGATACTTATTTCACAATATACCAAAAGAATATACAATGTGAAGATATTAATGGATATAGTTACATAGAAACTAAAAACTTCTGTTCAACGAAAATACAGCATTGTCACAATTAAGAAAGAAAAATATAGTAGCAGGGAGAAGATAAGTATCAGGTTGAAAACCTTGAAGACAATAGCTAGAATATTAAGTTAGGAACCCCAATAGAAATATGAACAAAGATGTTAATAAGTAATGGAAATAAAGAGGACAAAATGATTAAAAAGTATAAGAGGAAACTCAAGTTCACTAGTAAGCATGGATTTAGAGTCTATAATACTCAGTGATCTATCACAGAAACAAAGAACAGAATACCAAGTGTTCTCACTCATAAGCAGACCTTGTACATTTACCATAATACTATAAGAAAGGGATTGGCAGTGATGGGATACTGCCAGGGTGGGTAGGGGCACAACATCAATAAGCGTACCTGATTTAAAACCAGGCAAAGTGGGGACCAAAAGGAAGCCCAAACTTTACCTGTATGATGTCCACTCGTATACCTAATCCTGAATTGCACTATACATCTTTAAAATAAAATATAAATTAAAAAAGAAATAAAAACAATGCAATATAATTTTACATCTATAAGAAAGGCAAAAATATGACTGTCACATATTTGGAAAGATATACCCACTTGTGGACTGCAAGTGGAAATGTAATATCCAAATGCCATCCAGGTCCCTTGGCAGTAGCACTTGTATTTTATAAGGGCACAATCCCAGATGGCATACACACCAGCACAGTAAGTGCATAGCTCTCAAAAGCACATGGTCCTGGGTGATCTGGGCGTTTTTGTTGTGTCTCTAATTTAAATTTAGCAAATGAAAGAGAGAGAGAGAGAAAGAAACAGGGAAAAAAATATTCCACTTCCTACAGAAAAGAGGTTAGGTTAGGGCAGGCCTCACCTCGTTCCTCTAATGGCTATCCAAGAGGTCCAGGGCTGGGCAAGCCTTCAGATGCCCAGAATATCTTGAGGACTACAGAACCTGTCCTTGTCCTTATAAGAGTCCTCACACTTTGGTGCTGCCCAGTGATGACCCAGAATTAAGTGGTTCATTCTCCTCATGTTTCATTTCTTAAGAAGACAGTAAACCCGGCATGTGGTGGGCTCTCCCTTTCTAAGCCACAAACAGTTTGCTCAAGATAATCCACATACGTTTAACTGGGTATAACAAATCAATATCTGTAATCTCTTCCTAGAAGTTAATTTCTGATGATAATTAGACAATATGATAATTATGACCACTTAACAATGATCAATTCCTTATTTGGCTAAGAGCTAACATATCAAAGTGATTAGTTAAACCTGATTCTTACAAAAATCTCAGCAATTACCTCCCCACCTTGTATAAGTATAACCCATACAATATTTGAAATATATTTATGCTTTAAAAAATGAGTTCTGTATTTGAAATTCAAATTTAACTGGGTGACCTGTATTTCATCTGACAACACTAATCATAAAGTCACTGTCATACATATGTGGCAAAAAGGATGGATATCTATCTATGTGAAGGTCAGCAGGCAAGGCTGATCCACATGGAGAGACTGCTACCTAGTAATGCCTGGGTTGGAGAAGCCCTAGGTGGGGAGGTAATTGCTCTCTCTTTCATTTGCTAAATTTAAATTAGAGACGTTTATGTATTAAGTCTCATGGCTATTGATACTTCACACTTTTCTTTCTATTCACTTTTGTCAGAACTGATTCTTCTCTTTCTGCTAACTATTCCTTATCCACAGACTAAAATCTGCTGTCAAGACAAAGGAAAGAAATGTGTATTTTATTAATTCCAATGATATTATCTCCAATTTACAGAGGAGAAAACTGAAGATGACATAAGTTTAAAAGTGTACCTGACATCACATTGATAGAAAGTCAATCCTAGAATCCAGAGAAATCTGAGTCCAAAGTCATTCTCATTCCATTTAGCCACACTGGGATGGGTGAGCAGGGCAAAATTTTTGCATAGATTGAGGAGCCTTGACTGAAGTAAAACTTGCTCTGGAAGAATAGATAATGATCTTGGGCTTTCTGACTGCCCTTAAGCAATGGTGGTACCTGGACTTCTGTAAACCATGTAGCTGAGCTCACTAAGCTGAAAGGGCATCTCTTGGAATCCAGCACTAAAGATCCACTTTTGTTAGATACAGAAGGACGGGGAGAAGAGAAGCCCAAAGCAGTTCCTTGAAACCCCATTAACTTTTCTGTACAGCTAGAGACCCAGAACATATCACCTTACATTTGGTTTCTTAGTCACCATGCATAGAACAAACAAAGCTCAAATTCTATATTGGAGGATCTATTAACAAAACCTATTGCTCTTCCCCTTGTTGTCCTTTAGTGAGAAGACACATGGCTCCTACCCGTATGAAAGTTACCCTAATTATATAAGCTAATTATTCACATTGTGTTTCTTTTTATTCCCCCAAAATTATGGACACCTTTAAGAGACTTCAATTGCTTTTTTTAAAACAGAAGATTGAACCACCTATTAGAATGTAAAAGAATGTGCTAATTGGAGTTCAAATCAAATAATAGAACACAGTTTAAATTTATACTTATAAAGCAAATTGTCTTCACCCTTACATTTCCAACTTCACGGGCTCTAAACAGCAGAATGACCCACAGTCACCTTGAATTTGTCCACCCTTTCAACCTGACAATGATTGCTTTTTTTGTTTTGTTTTTAGTCTCTTTCAACCAGAAGGAACTGCTCTTAACTGTGAGATTATGCAGCGCTGTTTGGAAAGCTTTTGTGAGTCCCTATAGTATAATGATTTTCCTTTAGAGAGCATGTAATTTTAGGTTCTTGCATAACAGCACAGATTTTTATGGTATTACTAAACTTTGTAATTTTATTTCCCTCTGACAATTAAGTGCACATTGGTGTTATGGAATTTTTTCTTCCTTCCATCACAGTTGGATAAAATTGGAAAGACACACTATGGTGTGTTGGGAGTGCTCATGTCTAGAAGTGTAAACGTTTTGTGATTCCCTTGTTGAAGATCCATTTCACACATAGGCAAATCCATCACATCGCTACTGTTTACTTTCAGCTACAAACAAGCTGTAACCCAAAACACACAATGCACCAACCAAAAACAATCAATGTGTCATTTATGCACTCTCTTTGTTTAGAAAATAGTTAAACAGTTTACAGTGCATTAACTCAGATGTTTAAACTAACCTTTTGGCAGAAAGTAAGCATCTTCCAAATAAATGCAATTTTCCCTTGGAATTTATCATTTCTTATCACTAGCCAGATCTCTTTCTTGTCTATTGCACTCAGACCTAGGCAATAGCACTAGTTTTCTTTTGATTGTTTGTTGGGTTTTGTTTTATTTTGTTTACAGAGACCCTTGCTGCTTCCTTTGCTATGTAAATGAAACACATCACTTTTTCTAGTCCAGGTGGCAGAATGCAGACATATTATTTGCCTGTAAACTAGGCAATCCAATTGAACTTGCATGATTCATCCTGTTCCTTAGAGACAAGTGAAGGTTTCTCTACCACAAAAATGAGTGTTCAGTAACCATTAGCTATATGACAATCAGCCCTTGAGTCCCTCTACATTCAATTTTGTAATTTATCCAAGAATCTCTAAGAATGATAATGCTGTCTTTTAATCTTCATCTGTTGGCTTTAATCCATTCCCTGATGATTAGAGTTTTGCAGACTTTCTAGGGCTTAATGTTGCTTCTCCTAGCAAGGCTTATCTGATCAATAGTATGATCCCAAGGAGGGGTGAATAGAAACTCTGAAATCCAGTCGAGCTCAGCCTCTACTCTAAGGTCAGGCACAGCAATTTCCCACTGGAAATCATTTCCCATAGTCAATAGCTTTTATGTCCTTATACTCCTTCACTTAGACTTGTGAAACTGAGGCCCTAAATGAATGTTTATGATTTTCACTCCATGGAATAACCGTACCCTAAAATCTACCCATCATACATGTAGTGTTAGAACAAGCTCTTGGGCCTTCTTTGACATATGAATATATTGTGTTAAAGGCTGAATGTTCATTTTTTCCCCCAAAAGCAGTATACTAAAGCATTAACCCCCTATCGTGACTGTATTTGGAGATTAGGCCTCAAAATAACTAATGAAGGTTAAATGAGAACCCTCAATTAAAGGTTAAAAGTTGGAGCCCTGATTTGGTAAGACTGACGTTCTTATAAGAACTCTCTTTCTCTCCATGTACAGGTACCAAAGAAAGGCCATGTGAGGACATAGCAAGAACGTAGCCACTGGCAAGCCAGGAAGAGAGTCCTCACTGGAAACCAACTATACCAGTAACTTAATGTCAGACTTCTGGATTCCAGAATAGTGAGAAAATAAATATCTGTTGCTAAGCCATCTAGTCTGTGGTATTTTCTAATGGTAGCCCAAACAGACTAATACAGACTAATAAGATATCCTGGCAACCATCTTAACCTTTTTGTAATTTTTCCAAAGAAGTTATAGATAATCTGTACCCATTTTTCACACACAAAACACCATCTCCAAAATGATGCAATTAAGAAATGGACAATCATAGATGTATGGTCTTGTCTCTAGCAGCTTCAGGAAAATGCTCATGGTTATATCCCCTCTAAACTTTGAAGACTGTTTCTATGAACTATCCTAAATAAACATAAAAGGCAAAAAGGAAAGAAAAGAAACTTCTCTCAATCAGTGGTCTATCCACTTTGTCCAGTGGCAATATCACGTATCTCCTTTTTTTTTTTTTTTTGCCATAAGAATATGATAGCAGCCTGTATATCCTTGACTCCTTCCATATTTGCTTTTAACATTGGTCAGACCCACCAATTTTCCATTGTCTTTTCTATCAAATATTTTTTCCAAATTCATGGAACTCAATTAATAGGCTGATTAGACTGCAGAGTTTAGTGACTATGCTTCCCTAAGAAAAGTGAACACACAGAATAGAGCAGGACTCAGACACTGCCATGTGATGATGACCCGTCTCTGCTCACTCTGTCCACAGACTCTCAAGAAATTTTCTCAGCAAAATTTACCCAAGTCAGCTTCAAGTGTTATTTGATTTAAAAATCCCATTCAGTTCAAGAAAATAACAAGAAAACATTGCCTCACCTACTAATATCATTTATGATATATAGCTTCATGTCTTTTTAAAGTGTGTGTGTGCCGGGCTCGGTGGCTCAGCCTGTAATCCCGCGCCTTTGGGAGGCTGAGGTGAGCGGATTGCCTGAGCCCGCGGGTTCGAGACCCGCCTGGGCAAGCAAGACCTCATCTCTACAATAAATAAAAAAATTAGCCGGGCGTGGTAGCGCGCGCCTGTAGTTCCAGCTAATCGGAAGGCTGAGGCGGAAGGATCGCCGGAGCCCAGCAGGTCGAGGCTGCGGTGGCCGGGAGCGGCCACTGCACTCCAGTCTGGGGACTGAGTGAGACTCCAACTCAAAAAAAAAAATAAAAATAAAAAATAAAGTGTGTGTGTATGTATGTGTGTCATGTAGAATAGAAGACGTTCATTGAAATTATTTTGTAAGTACTCAGGAATAATCTTGTATGCGGAAAACTGTGGAGACTCAAAAGTCAAAAGTGGATTTAGATCAGCCTCCTGTGCTTCAGGAACTCAGTCAGTATTACATTTGTTCCTTCTCACAACATGTTTCATTCTAATTGGCTCTCCCAAACCCTTACTTCTCTCTCCTATTTCCTTCCCAAATTTAGAACTTTCATCTAAACCTCTTGGATATGTGCATATTCAAGTATATGTATTTTAATAGAGGCTAAATACATTTGGAGGAGAGGATGATTTTAACCTTCTCTTGGTCTGAGGCATCTGATCCACAAAAGGTTTAACCAGTAAGATGGTGCTGTCAGGGCAGGGCTGGCTGTTCACCCTATGACTTGCATGTCCTTACTTTGTGACTAAGGACTGTGCTGAATGCCTCTCTCCCCACTCATCAGTCCCAATTTACCTCAGTCATTACATCCTTCCCTGGGAATAGGTAGTGAGACTAGACATGTACTTTTCTTCCTCAAGCTCCATCTCCCATTCCTATCGTGACTCTGCAGCTTCCAATTGGACAGGGCTGAGAGGGCAGCCCGTGTATAAGCTGGCCGAATTTAAAGCAGGATTTATGAATCTTGAGTGGGATTTTCATGCTGTCTCTACCACCGTGAAATTATCTGCTGATTCCATTTAGTAAACAAGGCAGCAGGTTGAAGCTGGCTGTTCCCAAGCCCAGCAGAGAGGCTGTGTGGTAGCAATGCTAATGTGTTAGTGCAGAGATGAACAGGACTTCTGTCAGGGAGGTGGGCTTGTCCACCTCAGCATTGCTCTGCTACAGCCTGAGTAAGAGGCCATTGAAGAAAGGCGTGTTTGCAGACTGTCTCTCCACTCATTACTTATGCACAGCATATATTATTCAAAATAAGCAATTATCTCAAAGAAAACAAAGCTATTTGCATTTCCCAGGAGAGAATTTGCCCCTCTGAGGCAGTTGGTGTCAGAGAGAGAGCAAGAAACTACTGACTTGAGCAGAAATCCTATCATTTTCTCTCGGCAGGACAAAATCCAAACATATCAGCCTGGCAGGCACAACCTTCCACATGTTGGCCCTGCCCAGCCTGATTTTGTTTACTTTCCACAAATGCATAACAGGTCCCTTGCTCTTGACTTGGACTTCTTGTTTATATAAATACTAATGTTGTAAGTATCAGTGTTTAAAAAGGCATCAGTGAAAGAACATATCAGTGAAAGAAAAAGTCTAAAAAACAATTATTAATTCCATTGATTTTTCTGTAAAATACAATGGACCCCCGTTATTCACTTGTTTTGGTGGAATACTTTTGTGAGACATTGTGATATGGAAATGACTCTTCTGCATAAATCTTTTCCTGAGGGTCCTGTCTACAAGGAGGGCAGAGTCTTCATGGCTTAGTCACATCCTGAAGGTCCCACCTTTTATACTGTGGTATTGGGGATTTAGTTTCAACATGAATTTTGAAGAGGACACATTCAAACCATAGCAACTAGTAGCTTGTAGACCCAGAGCAATCAGATAGGAGTGGAAGAATACACAGCTATGTTCAAGGACCCTGTTTCCCTTGAACTCTTTCAACTCTTTTTTAAATGTCTTTAAAGTTTCTTGAAAATGACACTTAATAACACGTATTTTTGTGTGTGTAAAACCTATGCCATTACCCTTGTACAAAAAGTATTCAACTCCTTTTATCACAGCAGAGACTAACATGATTCTGAAGGCAGATATATAATGTAAAAATATATCACTTGCTTTAGTCACAAATCACAAATAACAATCATTCTCTTTTAAATTGATTTAGGAGTCTCCATGATAGCATTTTTACTCTAGCTAGACTTGATCTCTCTAATTTCAGTATGCCCTGTAGATGATAGAATAGGACTGATTTATAATTATTATTATTTTGTGTTTTTTCTGAGCACTATCTAGGGTTGTGTTGCTTGGCTATGTGAGGCATACAATGCAGCTTCATTCCTTTGGGAAGAACTATGTAAGTAAAAGGCATTGTTGGTATTTTTTTTTTTTTTTGCTTTGTTTTATTATTCTGCATTGTTATTCCCCAAGCCTAAGCACAGAGTTTTCTCTGCCGATGCAGAACCAGAAGGTACTGTTCTCACAAAGTCATTTAGCAAAGATATGCTTCAGTAGGAGGGTCAAGGTACAATCCCTACCATATTCTTGAGTTAGAGAATCCAGCTCAAACTACATCATTTCTTAATTTCATAAATATTAATTTCATCAGGAGGAATTTATCCAAGTCAAACTATGTTATTCCTGTAAGTAACAGGCACGGCAAGGCTGGCTTCCTCAAATCCCAGGGTCCCTAACCCATGGAGTGATAATGTGACATTTCATTGATGTAGTTTTTCCTTTCTTGGGTATATGATGGGTAGCTATGAGAAATCAATTCACTTAACATAAAATATTAGCATTCATAAAGTTTTTTTTCCTGTGTGTAATTAAAGCACCGTGGAAACAAATGTAGTTCCTTAAATGAGGTGTGACTATGCCAGCCCCAAGAAAAACCCTAGGCATGGAAATGGAGGGGGGAAAAAGTCAAGTAGACAAGGAAAATCTCTCTCGTTACTTTACTATAAGAATCTTAATTAGTCCCCAAGGCTTTTCTCACTCATTTTAAAGCAAAATCAGGTAGATCAGACAATGAAATGTGTGTCAATCAATCTCTGCTATAGTCAGCCAGCTGTGACCACCCTATTCACACAACTTGACCCTCTATACTTGCAATTGTGAGTTGGCTAAGATTTTGCTCCATTTAAAATTGTGGGTATGTAAGTGAAATTGTGCCGATAAATGAGCTTTTCTAATTGAGTTCATCCTTGTAAATTAATAAAAAGTCCTGCCAATCAAAGTTGTGCATGTTTGCAGGAATATTATCAGTAGGTAATGGAGATAATTAATACTTCATGACATCAAGGTCTGAAATTAAAATCAAATCTGAGACTTAACTGCAATTATTAAATCTGAAGAAAATTATCTTTCAGATGACAAGTGTCACAACCTTCAGCACCTGAATTAATAACAGGGAACAAGCCTCCAAAAACACGGTGAACACATTTTTTCCCCTATGTTGCAATAATCACCACTGCATGACATCAAGGACCTGTATCTGGCTCAACATAATATTGCAGATCAGTAAAGTATTACTGCAGCAGAAGACACAAACTTAAGGTAATTTACCTGGTGCTAAAATGTAATTGAAAGAGAATACAACTAGAACGTGAGACCCAAGCTATAGTTCTGACTCTTAGAGGACATGAGGTCTAGCTCAGAATCTTGCAGGCATTTTTCTATTTTTACTCTAGCCAAGAAAATAATTTATTCTATCTGGACCATAGTTCTTTCATGATGTTAAGCCAATTTCTGCTCTTTTTATAAGATTCATGTAAAGATCAAATAGAATTGTTTTATTTTTAACATACTGTTTTTATTTGCTCAAAAAAATTAGAAAAGAAGAGATACAGTCCCTAGGACTTCATAACCTAATGAGAGAATTGCCTACCTAAAGTATTTTAAGGCAGTCCATCTTGGAGACTAGGCAACAGGGAGGGGCAGTCTGATGTGGCAGGGTTGGTGGGATTAGGTTGTTGTCAGGGAAACTTCCCAGAGAAGTTGATGCTGGAAGAAAATCTTGAAGGGCAAACATCTTTTAACAGATAACTGAGCATTCAAGGTAACAAAGTAATTGTTCATAAATTATTTTTTTTCACGATAACAAGATTGGAGTGGTTGATTCCTAGGGAATAGTTACTAATATGTGACTATCATAGGTACATGATCAAAACAAAACACTATTTCCCTAACCACAGCTCACTCTGAAAGTAGAGTAGTGTGGCTTATATTAAAAAAATGTAGCTTGTCTGAGGAAAACCAACTATAACGTAGTAGAGCCAGGACGTCAACCATGTGGCTTAATCATTATATGTACAACTTCAGTTTTATTTATCATTTATTTATTTATTGGCTTTGATTAATTTTTTTAATGATCCAGGGTTTGCTGGGGTTGGACTAGCAAGGAAGCAAGGATAATTTGTCATAGGAGCAGGACCCAAAGAGAGCAGATAGGACTGAGGGCAGATTATAGCTCCAGAAAGGAAGTTTAACACTCTGCAAGAAATAGAGTCATGCAGAGAGAGTTTGTTTTCAGGGGTGAGTAGAGAAAGGCCATGCCAGATAGAGGGCCAAATAATTCTGTATTCTACCTCGGTGACTCTGAGTCTGCTTGAACTTTGGCTTTCTACATCAGGACTGATCCAGAGGGCCTCAAGGACTCCTATTTAGCACCAAGGTCAGTGTCCATTCAATAGAATTTGCTATAAACACTCTAAGATATTTTGAACATCACCCCTAAGAATACTGATATTCCCCATTGTCTTAGTCTGTTCCTGCTGCTATAACAAAATAACTTAGACTGGGTAATTCATGAATAAAAGAAATATATTTCTCATAGTTCTAAAGGCTGAGAAGTTCAAGATCAAGGTGCCAGCAAATTTAGTGTCTGGTAAGAACTTGTCCTCCATTTCCAAGTTGGCACCTTCTTACTGTGTTCCCACATAAGAGGAAGGAACAAATGCTTCCCATGGCAGAAGCGAAACGGAAGGACAAAAAGGACTAGCTAGTTCCCTCAAGCCTAAACAGAGGGTTTAGTCAGAAAACCAAGGCTAGAGTCCTATTTCAGTTGCTTCATAGATTAATGACCTTTTATAAATAATTTTTTGTCTTCAAGTCACAATTGCATCAAGTGTATAATGGAGATATCAAGAGTACCTAACACATAAGGTTGTTGTATGGGTTAAATGTTATCATGTACAAGGGGAGGAGCCCCCAAAATGGAATTATGTTTTGGAGTATGGTCCTTTTATAGCACAGTTCCCCCACTAGGTAAGTGTTCTAGGAACCTTTGACATCAGTAAACCAGCTAAAGTTATAAGAAGCTGCTTTTGGTTTCAGTGAATTTTTTTGAAGATTCTTTTTTTTTTTTTTTTTGACTTTTGTTGTTGTTGTTGTTTTTTATAATCAGTATTTTTTATTATGATATTGTGGGGTATATTCAAGGATTAGGTATACAAATATGCTTCGTTCAGTTACCCTTGTTGGCAAGAGGTGTCTTCCCGTCCCCAGACAGATATATTCTTTTAATGTATTTGCCCATTTTATGATGGGTGATTTACACAAACAATCTGCCCACACCACGCTGAGTGTTCAGCAGTTTTTGACCAAAAATGGCATGACCTCCATGCCCCAATGCCTGCCCCCACATTCAGTCTTTCTTGTCTCAAGTGACTTTTTTTTGTTTCCCCAGATGTAAAAAGTCCTCAAAGGAAAACATTTCATCAATGTGAAAGAGAGGAAACAAAAAACAGCAGAAGCACTAAAAGGCATCAAAATTGATGAGTTCAAAAACTGTTTTGAGCAGTGCAAAAAAAGCATCTCAATAGCTGTATTATGTCAAAGAGAACTCTGATGGTGACTGAAGTTCAAACATGTAAGAATATACAATTTTTACTAAATAAATTCCAGATTTTTTGGGTTCTTACTCACATATTAAAGACTTAGGAATGCCTCAGTGTAAAATAAATGCTTAATAAATGTAATCTGTTATCACTGCTTATTATTGTCTTTGCAGTAAAGGGTACTCAACTCTCAAGAGAACAAATATGCTGAGTTCCAGTGTGGAGCCTTGAATCCCAGAGGCAAAGCTGTGGAATATCATGGTCCATTTAGGCTGCTATAACAAAATACCTTGAACTAGGTGGCTTATAAATACTTACAGTTCTGAAGACTGAAAAGTCCAAGGTCACAGTACCAGTAGATTGATTCATTGTCTGGTGAGAGCCCCCTTTCAGATTCATAGATGGTCCTTTCTTTTGTGTTCTTACATGGTAGAAAGACCAAGACAGTTCACTGGAGTCTCTTTAATAAGAGCAGTAATGGTATTCATGAAGTCTCTGCCCTCATGACTCAGTCATCTCTCAAAGGCCCCAACTCCTAATACCATCATCTTGGGGGTTAGGATTTCAACGTACAGATTTGGAGCTGGGATCCCCAACCTCTGGGCCACAGACCAGTGCTGATCTGTGGCCTGTTAGGAATAGGGCCACACAGCAGGAGGTAAGCAGTAGGCCAGTGGAGCTCAGCCTTCTGTCCAATCAGCAGAGGCATTAGAGTGTCATAGGAGAATGAAATCTATTGTGAACTGCACATGTGAGGGATCTAGGTTGCAGCTCCTTATAACAATCTAATGCCTGATGATTCTACCTGGAAAAATGGTACCTGGAAAATTCTCCTCCATGGAAAGATTCTCTTCTACAAAACCGGGCCCTGATGCCAAAAAGGCTGTGGATCTCTGATTTAGAGGGAGGAGCATAAACATTTAGACCATTGCATACAGGGTTGCCAGAAATAGCATTCAATTGGTGAGAGAGAGATTTGGGGTGGAGGTGCTTACTCCACAGTCAGGCACCACTCCTTACTGAAGTTGATACTGAGTGTTTCCACAGACATTATAAAAGCATTAGGACTAACTCTAAAATCTGAGTCTCATGAGAGCCCTACAGAATAGAGAATTTGGAATGTACCTGTAAAGAGAAAAACACATGCTACAGTTGAAAGGTAGCTGAATTTCCAGATCATATTTTGTTTCCTGGGAATTTGGTGTGTATTCGCATATTTAGAGAATCCTTTTTTGTTGTTCTGAGCAACCTTCCAGTGACCACAGTTGCAATGGACACCCTATTAGCTAGAGAAGTCCAAGGGGGCTGTGTTTGCTGGGTATGCTCCAGCAAGAGGCATATGAAGAAGCCTCCCACTCCTTGAAACAAGGTTTATTCCTTGTCTCATCCTCCAAGAGAAGGCATATGTTTCTTCGATTTGTTGATTGCAGCAAGGTGCAGCTTAGAGGGGGAGTGCGGATGCACTTGTGTTTGCCATGAAATTAAATAAGAGCAATGATACATAGCCAATGTGCACCCATAAATTTCAAGAAGGAAAATTCCAATGTGGCACAAGGATAGAACTAGCTGATATATTAGAAGGAAAAGGCACTGAATCTTGTGCAAAATGAGAGAAATATAATTTTCCTGCATTATCTTGTCCCTCTCTTAATTGCCTACCAGGATGCATTCATCAACTAGCTTCCTGAGGCCCACGCTTTCTACTTGCATGCATTTGTATATAAAACTGGCTTGTGTTTTAAGTATAAAACACAGTGCTTGTGCTATCACACCAGACACACTAAATGGATAAAAATCTTTACTTGTCTGTTTCTAGATACAACACACTTCACATTTCAAAGCTGGGAAATAGGCTGCAAACACCAACCAACCAAGATGCAATAAACATGGGAGTCAGCAACATCTACAGGAATGACATATGCTGCTTAGCAGCCTCATGCTACTACCTAGGGGACAGGGATTTTTGCAGTTTTGGGGTAGGCGATAGGGGGAAGAATGGCTGGCTCCCCAGATATTCCCATTGCTTTGTCAGGTTCAGCCCTCAGATTCCAAACTTAGAAGCAGTTGCTAAGAGGAGAGATGGCTCCAACTTCTCTCAACCCTGAAGATATGAAAGAAGGGCAGATTGGAAGAATGTGGGATAACTGGTGAGTAAGACACTTGAAAGAGGAAATAATATAAAGACCACACAAAGGAGGGACACATGAAGACCATAACGTCTCCTCCAGACCGTAAGGCCCTTTGGTATACAACCCAGAAGAGGTAAAATATAGAAGCTGATAATGGTCCCAAACCAGTATGTGAACAGGAAGTAGAATGCCAGTTAACTAAATCCAATGATTCCCAAAGTGGCAGAAGGAGCACTTCTGTCTGCTGTGCTTTAAAAGGCCCTACTCCTTCTCCTGCCAGCCTGCCTCACCATGCAAATGGTGTGCAGTAAGAGCTTGGCATGTAGGACCGGAAACATATGGATGGGATTTCTAGTTCTGACACTTAGTGTGTAATTTTGGGGAAATTATAAAATCTCACTTAGACTCAATCTATTAATCTGTAATTTGAGGATAATAATAATATCACCCGCCTAGAGTTATTATAATGATTGAATTAGATATTGAATGTTAACAGTGTAGTATAGTGTCTGTGATATAGTAAGTGTCCAATAAATGTTGTGTCATTATCAGCTTTAAATGATGCTGCACAAAAGCAGTTGTGTATCTGTAGACTTGTAGGGGTCTTTGCTTAATAATTTAGCTTTCTGAGGTCAAAGAAAAGTCAATACATTACCCAAAATTATATGACTAGTCAAAGTTTTCAAATATTTTTTAATGTTATCTTTGACCTCTTTCATCATTATTTTGTAGTTTTCAGGATATATATCCTTCACATATTTTGTTAGACTAATATCTATTTCATTTTTGGTGCCGCTCTAAGTGGTATTATTTTTAAATTGAAATTCAGTTGCTCATTCCTTGTATATAAAATAGCAATTGATTTTTTTTTATATTACTTATATGTTGTGACTTTGCAAAACATATATTAGTTCTAGGAGGTTTTTTTGTAGACTCTGAAATGTTCCATGAAGACAGTTAAATCTTCTGTAATAAAGAATAGATACATTTATTTCTCCTTTCCTTATTTACATGTCTTCTACTTATTTTTCTTTCCTTATTATACTGGCTAGGACTTCCAGTACAATGTTGAATAGGATTAGTGTTAGAGGAAATCTTTGCCTTGATTCTGACATTAGGAGATGAAGCAGTCATTCTTTCATATGATGTATAAGGTTAGCTGTGAATTTTTGGTTGAGGCCAAGGAATTTCCCTTCCATTTGCAGTATTCTTAAAAATGTTATCATGAATTGGTGTTCAGCTTTTTCAGATGCTTTTTTGCATCTATTAAGATGATCATATGATGCATCTTCTTCATTCTATTAATATAAATTACATTTATTGCTTTTCAGAAGATAATTTTCTAAATAAAAATGTCAGAAACACAACTCTAGTGGAATGATTTTCTTCCAAGGATAGACATTCTGATTTAGATAACTTTAGTAGAGAGATTGAGGAATGGTTGTTTTCATCAGTGGTAATTTTAATCGGTGGATACCTTCTATAAGTTCATAGAGAAGAACACCTTTGGAAATCAGAAAGTCTTTATAGATTTGTCCAAAGTATTTCATGTAAAATTGGTCCATGTCACTGCTTTTAAAAATAAACTCATTTTAGTATAGGTTCTTTTTTTAAGCTAGAAATAAAGTGTTTTGTCATCCCCCTCAAAGGCTAAACAGTGTTCTAGTCAGCACCAGGGAGATGATATATACTGAAACTAGTCAGTTTTGTCATGATAACAGCTGCAGAAGCTCCAAGGATGGCTAGGCCATCATGGGCAGTGCACAGGAATTGTCATATCTCTTGCTCAAATGGTCCCAAGGCAGAGAAAGTAAGTGGGGGGATGAATACAGTTAATTCATACCCAGGCATTGCTTCCAGAGCTTTCCAAGTTCCAGTGAAAACTTAAATATATGCAGCCATACAGAAGGACAAAATTATGGTCTCTGCCGCAACTTGGATGGATTTAGAGTTCATCATACTCAGCGATCTATCACAGAAACAGAGAACTGAATACCACATGTTCTCACTTACAAGTGGGTCCTGATCATTCATCACAATATTATGAGAGAGGGATAGGCAGTAGCACACTGCTGGGGAGTGGGGGGAGCACATAACCTCACCAAGGGTACCTGATCCTAAACCAGGAGAAGTGAGGACCCATTGGAAGCCAACTTCACCTGCACACAGACTACATATGCACCTCATCCTGACGTATACTCCACATCCTTACAATAAAATGAAGAAAAAAAGAAGAAAATTTGATGTGTGGGAGCTGGGATGTGTGCATTAGTAAAATATTGACTCATTTGGGTCTTCATTTTTATAAAGAAATAACATTTTGTCCCTTGAAACAGTCATTGTTTCTGCCTAAATGACTTCTATGAGTAAGTTATGTATTTCTTTCATCATTCAAGTTTCACCTATTAAAGGTGTTAATATGTTCTTCTGGTGCTATTAATATTGGGTTATCTGCCCCTGTCCACTTCAACTCACATTTTCTAGAAATAGCTTCTTAGTGAAATGAGGTTTAAAAAAAGCAACACTAAAATTGTTTTAGAAAACACAAAATCAGCTCAACTTCTTTCCCCATTTGATTTTCTCTCTTGTAGCCTGGTGGCAGGAGGAACGCTCCCAGCCCGGTTTTTCACAGACATTCTGCTTCTCATGTTCCATATGAAGGAAGCCATGTATTAAATTGGGATGAGCCCTTGCATTTCATCACAGAAAGTGAGTGTTGGCATGAAATGGAGGATCAGCTCATGTGGGTATGAGATGGTGGCTGGGATCATAAACTGTTGCTCCTGAGCAAAGGACCGAATTATTAAAACTGTTGTTTATGGCCCTTATCATTTACAAACAGGTGAACACAGAAAAAGAACTTTCAATTTCCCTAAATTAATTTTCAGTGGAGGGTTCTCTTGTGTTAAAAAGATAAGAAACTTGTTTAGAATTATAGTACAAGAAGTTTACAGCTGTCTAAAGGGCCTGCGAGTCTAAGGTTATCGGGCAAATATGGATAAAATGGCATCTGTCAGAATGATTGTTTCTCTCAGCACATTTGAGAAATTGAAATGGCATCGAGACAAATAATGCTTTAATTCATGATCCCATCCTGTGAACAATTACCCGGGTAAGTTTAGTGAAGATGGCTCTAAGACGTTAATTATTGGGAAAAGAGGTACAGGATATGGTGTGCTAGTAAGTCCAAACTTAGTGCCATTATTGTGGTTTACTATCAGGAAACCCTCTCCCAAAGCCAATGTGCGACTTACCAAGCATTTTATATTCATTTTCTCACTTGTAGTTCACAAAAATCTCACTTGATAATTATAACTACAGTAGCTACATTCATTCTACTAATGAGTGCATTGTATCTTAGAAGTTGGAGAAGTTTCACAAATTCCCATCAATAGCAGAATAAGGACTCTAAACGATGACTTCTTTGACTTGAAAACCAATGTATTTAACCAGTCCATTTTATTACTTAATAAATTAACTAACTCAACAGCTGTTTATTGAGTAACTGTGTTCCAAGTATTATGCTATGGGATTTCCTAACTGTCCATACTTAGAACTGTATACACCATCCTCTCTCCACTTCAGACATAACTATATATATTCATAACTTAAAATTTAATTTCACTAGTGTATGATAAGTAACACTGCAGCAGATTCCCTATAAAAATTAGCTCTTTGTTCTTGCCTTTTATTATTTCAGGTAATGTTTGTCTTCCATTTTTTCATTTGTTCATCAATTGTGCCATGACCAATTATTCAAGATAAACTCAAATTTCACCTCAGCATGAGGTTTCTTTTTACTATCCAACCCTACAGAAATTTATACCACAGTTGAGATTTTGCTATTTCACTTAGCAATCACTAATTTGAGCCATGTATCTTTTGGCCCATGCTGGGCTGTAATACTATATAGAATATATTTTAATATCCTTCTTAAGTACAAAACTGGATACCCATTTAAGCTTGGCAATTCCTGTTGAATGATCAGATAATTAAACAAGTGACCCAAAGATTCTGTAAATTAAAACAACATTGATGACAACTGCAAATAAAAAATAATAATAGTTTTAGAACAAGAGGTTTTAAGCCTTTTGGGAAAATGGGATCATATATCAAAGCCAAAGGAGTAATTCCAATAAGAATATAAGGATTCATAAGATGTTTGGGGAAGAGTAGAGTCAATAATTCTACTTTTATGTTAGGAAATATAATTTCCTATAATTGGAGACCATAGCTTGAGCAAAGGAAAAGGAAAGAAAAGAAAGGACAAGAAAATACAAGACAAGAAAAGAAAGCTACTTAGTTCTTATTCCAGGAAGTAAAGTGAAATAGCTGTGCTTCATATCAGCAACCTTCTCCAGGCTCTTAGAAGTCCTGAATGAGGCCCAGAGACCACAATTTTTTAATTCTGAAAGAACAAATGCCCCCACAACAGTGTGGGGAGAGATTTGTCTGTATGATATGTTCAGTGTCCTTTTGTGCAGGACACAGAACTGATATGAATTAAATACTTTTCTTCAACCATTTTACTCTTATTATGTACAAGGGCTTAGGTTAGCAGGGATTAAAGAAAGAATTATTTTAAAGCAAAAAGCTTTATCCTCAAGGCACAAAAATAGAGACAAACTGGTTTTAAAAAAAACAATATAGGATTAGATTATGAACTTGTTCACTGAACAGTTACATGGCAATTTGCTAAGGTAATTATTACCATTAATTTGAGAGCCAATAATTATCATAGCAGTTCTACCATTTCATCTCTCATTTATTCTGAAATCTTGGAAGCATTTCTTTCTTCAGATACCTGGTTTGCTTGGCTGATCTAAAACCTCTGTCCTAATGACTTTTACAATCTTAGGCAATTTTTGGCAAGAAATGAAAACTTCTCAGATAGCCTCTTATGTTAGTGAAACAATGCACTAAGAATCAAGAGGTAATTCATCTTGTTCACCCTTCCTTCTGCAGAGCAATCCAGCCTGGAGGTTAATAAAAAAGGAGGCAGTGGCTGCCATCTTGGATCTCATTCCATTTCAATTTTCTGGTCACAAACACCATGCTCTTTCTAGCCAAGAGGGGTGAATGGGAGCATATAACTCTCCCCTTGATGCCTTTCCCTCAGGCCTTTCAGTCTTTGGAGTACAAGACTTAGTGCTAGTTTAATTGAACCGCTGTGCTTGGCTTCTCCTCTGAAAAAGAGAGATATATAGTCCCTCTGGTGACTTGTTTCAACAGATTTCAAACTCAGCTGGATTTAACTCTGTGAATTAAAAATACTGCTTGAGATGGGAGCCCAGTGAAAAGAGCAACTTCAGTTACTGGCACATAAGCAAGCACTTTCTAAAGGGTGAACACAAGTTCTGGCTTTCCTTCTATTTGGCCATCACACATTTTCACTGCTCAATTATCTTTTTTAGACCATTATAGTGGTAGGTTCAGGGCATGGATGACTATAGTGTATCCTGGTGGAAGATCTATCAAATTTTTACCTGAGGCCATAAGATACCAGTATCCTTTGCACAAAGAAGATATTAGATTCATAACCTTGGGGGAAAAAATGATCAGGACTAAGACATTTGTCCAAAATAGGTCAAGCTGGGCTCATTTAAATCCAAATAACCTAATTACATTGATGGTGGAAGAAGAGCTAGAATTTAAGGTTTACAGAATGTGGAACTATCAAGTATCATAAAAATCATCTAATGTAACTACTTGCATAAAAAGATGAAGAAACTGAGGCTGAAAATGTTAAGTGACTATTTAATTTCTCAGCTAGTTGGGAGAAAGAGGAAGCCAATATTCAAACATTTTTAGTTCTTAGGTCTTCCACATCCAAAGTCTTTTTCTCTCCACTACAGAGCACTGCCTCAAAGCACTTGGGGAAGCCCCATGGCCTATTCTCTATTTATATCACACAGGAGGAAAATGAGGTAGATAGGACTTTGTAAGGTTCTTTGAAAACAGAATGCTAGACTGAACCAGAGATGACAAATAGCAGCCAAATAAACATTGCATGCCTCTTCCTGTATTTTGTCTTGGAGTCCAAATCTCCTCAAGCTTGTTTTGGCTGGTCTAATAATGAAACCAGCTAGCTATGGATGGATGTCAAGTCCCCAAATTTCCATGGGTCTGCTTGTCAGATTGATGACCAGAGAAAATCTCCCAAGATGAAGAGGAAAAAAGGCTATCCAGGCAACAGAGAGATCAAGTGGAAAGAAATATATTTATTTATCTGGGTAGGGTTTACTATTAGTTGGTCCTTGATAGGAGGTTTGGGGGCCTTTATTTTATTATTGCCTTTTTCTGTCCAGGACTGAAGGACTAGCATGGAGGGTACTTCAAAGCAGAGTCTTAATTTGATATGTATTTTTTTCCTAGCTAGTTCATAGCAATAGGAGCCAACCACTTATTAAATCTCCTAATGTCTGCCACATCCCGGACTTGGTGATAATTGTACAGAAGTGAATGGACCATATTCCCTGGTGGTAAGGAAGAGACAGATGTATAAGCAGAGAACTTCAGAGCAACACAGTACCATGATAGAAGCAGCATGCAATCTTGGAGAATCAACTCAGAAGGACTTGGTACAGAAGACCACAACAGAGACCGCATCCTTGACTACAGTTAAATCTCCTAGATAAGGGAATGAAGTGAATCCAGGGCCTCTGGGAAGAAGAACCTGTGTTCAACTGAGGAGATGAGGCTGTTGGTACAGGAGGTAAAGTGGTTTTCTTTTTACAGACAGGAGCAGGAAAATGAGAGAGTTCATTGGTCATGGCCATCTCCTAGTCTGAGTTTAGTTTGTGCTCCAGGAACTAGTGGGGTCGAGGGCAGGAAGGCAACATGTTTCTGCCATACAAATATACATCTGTTGTAACAGCTAAGGAGATATGCTGTAAGATGCTAAGGTCTTCCTCCTTCACAGGCAAACAAAAATAAGACAAGACCCTGGTATCCTAGAAGCAGTATATCTGTGAGCAATAACTGGATATCGAACAGATTTACTTCATTGTGTTTTCAGTGCATATTTAACAATAGACATGGCCCCTGAAAAAGAAGACAGCTGTTTTTTTGAACGCTTGCTTCTGTTATGAGCTGCTACTCTGCCTTTACTTGGGGCCCTCTTTTGGTCAGTTCATCCCTTGTCTGAAAAGTGGAGTCCCCTGTGCTCTAGGTGGTAAATCATTGTGAGTCAAGACCCTTTATGGTAGAGCAGTTAAAGATGATAAGTAAACCTTAACTCTTCTTTTTGAACATGGGCAAATGACTTTCTTTGGGCTTTAGTGCCTCCCTATGAGATCACCTGAGGACATGGCAGATAGAGTAAGACTCCTTCCAGGGAAGTTGTGAAGAAATATTAATTCAAAGACAACATCTAATTTTATGATTACAAGGAAGCAGCCCAACATCAGCATGGCATGGGAGTGGGAGAGAAGAGAAAAGAGGCAGTTAACATGTGATGCATCCTGAAGCTGTTACTGTCTTCATGCACAGCCAGGCTGGGAAAATGAGAGACTGAGTTCTTTCTCATGGGCTTTGGGCTCCATAGAGAGGATAAGAGCATCATCATTATCCTGCTTTCCCTCCATGAAGATGAGTGTCCAATACAGAAGGGATAACTGATCCTAGAAGCACAGTCTCTCCCCCGTTCAGGGAGTTCTGTGTCTCAGGATGTACCTCATTGATAAATGTCTGCTGTCTAGAGACTTTGGGCCCACACAATTAAGAGCCTGACATTGGTATGGAGACCAGCTGCCTGGCTAGGTTCAAAATGGCTAAGAAACATAGATCATTTAGAGTTGTTTTTCTTCACTGAAATCCCTCTGGTGATATTTCACATCATGGAATCACAGTGGAGGCTCCAGGATATCAACATGGCTCCTGCATCTGAGTCCCGGCATCTTTCAGAGGAACAAAATAGCTTTAACCTAAAGCAAGCCTGGGGACGATGAATGTGCTGACAGGCAAATGCCAGCAGAATAATTTTTGAAAAGCTTAATGCCTAGGGCCTCTGCCATTGTTTTACTTTGTGTCCTTTCAAAAAATGTGATCTGTGTCTTTGTTCCTTTTTAGGTAGTGATATCCATGCATGCCTTAATTCACAGGAGAATCCATATTTTGAACACCATTTCATCATTTTTCCTTGGTGGTGTTCTTTTTCCTGCCATCCTTACCACCTCATTTTCCCAACATATATATGCCTTTCCCAATTTCCCTGCCTTATAGTCCTGTGTTCTCTTCCACCCATCCTCTGTTCTGCCATTCCCTGATATACACCACCTTCTTCTAGCTCCTCTCATATACAGTAATTTAATTACAGTAACCTTCCCCATAAAATCATTTCCTCTTTGAAATCTTTCTTGCTATTACCGGCTAAATGTGATTTATCTTATTCTCTAAACTGGAACTCTAGTGGTATGCTAGAGACTGTATACAGCTCTTCCCAATTCTGGGTTCAGTGAAGTTGCACTGGTAACCTGAGATCAGTCATAATGGTAAAAGTATAGTATTTTACATCATGGACATTGCAAATGCTGTAAATTTGTTTCCCTCTACCCCCACCCCCAATCAGTTTATGAAGGACATGTGGCACAGGAAATTACGTGTAAGTGGTACTCAATAAATTTTTACTAAATCAATTTCCACATGCTAAAGGCATTCTTTTTTTGGTCTCCATTAAACAAGATTTTGTTTGTTTTCTTATGAAGAATAGAACAGTTAACAATTGTAGGCAAATTAACTTTGCTGAAGTAAGAAAAAAATCAAGAGTAAACCCTAACGTAACCTATACATTCTGTGCAATAATGATGTGTCTTTGTAAATTTATCAGTGGTAACAAAAGTGCCACTCTGGTGGCGAATGTAAAGAAAAATTCTTTTTTAAGTTATTTCCTTCTCTAAAAAAAATGAAGAGCTTGATTTAAAATAATGCTGCTTTGTTTACAAACAAAACATACAAATTTCAATAGAGACCAAAACACTATTGCCTCCGCAAAGCCAGCAGGCTTTCTGTTCTCCTCCAGCAGATAGGTCTGTCTCTCCTGCCAAGAACAGACTTCTGAACACAATTGTTGAAGTCACAAAATAACGAGGGCTCTTAATCGTTTCTTTATTTTTTTTCCATAATAAGAATAGTCTTAAAAGAAATTTTTGATCCAAGATAACCACTTTCTTGGACTATTATCTTAGCCCTCATGCCACCTGGCTAAGAACTTCTTTTTTATGAAAAGAGCTCCAAAGGCAGGGGAAATGGCTTGGATCCAATCTGGGAGGCAGAGAATATGTGGCTCAAAAATAGTCATAATTCTTCAGATCCTCAGGGAGTGAAAGAAACAGTCACGTGATCATTAACTTTTGGTTCTAACCACCTCCCGTCGCCCCCCGTGCCTCTTATTTATGAAGCGAGGCATATTAAAAAGTATTCATGCATGCAAGCACACAAACAAAATCTGGTTCATTTAAGAAGCAAAACATATGAGGCAATTCACAGATTAAACCAAAGTCTGCAAAACCAGACTCAGAAAATAAGCAGGAATCAAGCAAAACAAGGTGGCAGGAACAAGCCTATGTTATGCCCTTGACAACCCATGTGTTACACCCTTGACACTCCTATTACTCTGTGGGTAATTTTTGATCTGCATCTGGATATTTCCATTGCTTCTTCCGGATTCAAAGACCAAGGCAGGAGTATTAGTTTAGCTGAGCCCAAACCATACAACATATTCCTGTCTTAGCTGACTGGTGGGCTTCTGTAGGCTTCTCTAATGGAAGTAAGCACTGCCTCCCACAATAATTCCACTTCAGGGTATGTATTTGTCTACTCAGGCTGCCATAAGAAAATATTGTGGATGGTGGAGATTAAACCACAAATATTTATTTTCTTACAATTCTGGAAGCTAGACGTCCATGATCAAGATGCCAGAACATTTGGTTTCTGGTGAAGGTATCTTTCTGGCTTGCAAAGACCACTTTCCCATTATGTCTTCACATGATCTTTCTTCAGTGCCTGTATGTGAAGAGAGCTCTCTGATGTTTCTTCTTATAAGAATACTAATCTCCTCAAATAATATCTCCACCCTTATGAATTTATTCATCCTTAATTCCTTTCTTAGGGATCCCACCTCCAAACACAGCCTACTGGGGGTTAGGGCTTCAGCATATGAATTTAGAGGGACCAAACATTCAGTTCATAACAGAGAATGACTTCAACTAAGGAAAGTGTCCAAATCTTCTATGGTGCTAAAACACAGAATGAGAAATACACATGTAAGCACAAAAATAAAGACTGTAGGGAGACACAGAACAAGAAAACTCTTCATCTGACTGTGCATTTGTCTTTCCAGGTAAAAAGAAATCGTGAAAGTCATCTACAGTTCAAAATTGCCATTACGGTAGTTTTAAAATATCTAAATAACTTCTATTCAACCATATCCATTATGTTAGGCAAAGTGTCTAGTCCAGCATTTGTTTACAAAGTAGATAAAACATATATTTGGTACAAAAGATATCTATTTTCTTCTAAAAGAGAACCCCAAAACTAAAATTAAACGAATAAATGTTTGGTTTATGCACTAAAATGTTTGGTTTATGTTATTTCCACATAGATTTTCCTATTATATCTCAAAGGACAATGACTTCCATTTCAAAGTTGTAGAAAGTCATTTTCATATTCAAAAAACCACTGAAGCCATAATGTTGTTTGCCTGCTCTTGTCTTTTATAACAGAAACATCTTTTGCTTCAGACATCTATCTGGACTGCACATGGCATGTACCAGGTGCATAAGCCTAACTAGTTTACACTAATCATGGTCATTCCATTACCCTCACAAGGGATGGGTTTGGAGTGAATCAGTAAGATTTGAAGGCAAGTCTATGGAGCCCTTCTTGGAAGATACAGAAAAAGGACCCCTCTCCCCCAGTATTATTAGGACCAGATGTGATGCCTAAAATGTCAGCAGTCACAATACTTCTCAAGAGTGAAGCCAATACTTGGGAAAGCAACCAAGTGACACACAGATTCGGAGCCAAATCCATGACCTGCCACACACAGAGTCTACTCTACTTCTGGATTTCTTGTTATTTGGGACCGTGGGTTTCCTTATTGTGAAAGCAAAGTTTAGTTGGGATTTTGTTTTTTGTCATAAAAAAATAGATCCTGATAAAGCCACTTATGAAAAGAAAAATATATTGGAAAAATTGAAAGCCTACTCTACTCACAGCTTATATTAGGGGGCAAAGGAACACAGGAGTAGAGAGACAAGTGAGTCACTTTGCTCTTCAGAAAAAGGAAGGAGGTAGGAGCCCACCATTATAAATTTATCATTCTCAATCTTTGCAATTAGTTCAACCTAAAGAGCCAAACTGCATGTTCCTTCTTTATTTCACACAGAAAAAAATCTCATGTCAGAATCACATGGTCACATACTCTAAAATACAACATTCCAAGCAAAGTCAGATTTTAGTACTGTGAAGTTTACTTCATTTATCATATATATTATGATACAAATATGCACAATCTTAATTTCTTAGTAAGATGAGCTGGGAAAGAAAGGCCTTTCCATTAAGAGAGTGTGCTTTAGAGAAAGAAAGAATGAAGTCAATTAGTTGGTTTGATAGGAAGCAGATCCTTTGGGGAAGGGATAAGGCAATATAGTTACCATTATTGTTTGCTAACTCTAGGTCCTGTGTGCTTCATAAGGCACCAGAACCTTGTGTTTTTTAAATAAACCACCACCTAGAATTCATTAAACTCATTTTTCTAGGAAGAAAACTGCTTTTCAAAGGCATTAAGTAAATTGTCCAAGATCACCCAGTTAGTAATCAACAGCATTAGTATGTGATTCAAAACATCTGATTTAAGATACTTACCTTTTTCTGCTTAACAAGTTACTTATCTTGTTTTGGGGGCTAATAAACACAGTTAAAATACTCAGAGAGGCTTCATTTGGTCATCTTTTCTTTCCTTTTCTTACCTTTCTTTTTAAAAACTTTTTCTTCATTCTTTATAACATATTTTGAGCAACTATAAAGGATATAAAGCTGACTCAGAACATATCCTATTCTTGCTGTCTACAAAATAAGCTAAGCCATGCACGCAAATAACTATAACTCAAAGTAGAACTTGATAAGCACTGTTGGAGAGACAAATGAAGGATGATGGAAGTTTAGAAATGACTAATTTTATAACAACAAAAAGTTTGTATGAGAAAAAATGTAGGAAAGTGGTTCTCTATGAAGGCATGAAATAAAGAAAGTATATTGCAATTAGTTGGGCATAGATAAGATTTCAACTTTTAAAAATGACAAAATCTTGGGAAAATAATACAAGGAGATCAACATATGAGTATATTAGGTTCTAGAGACAGTTGATTGTTCCAATGTATGCACAAGGATCCTAAATGTGATTTCAGTCATCCCACAATGTACCAGGCTGAATTCATGTGAATTGACTGACTAGAGGTGTCACCTTTATTATGTAGATCTAGCATCACTGAGACTTACTGGTCATCTGATCATCCACTCATGTTCCCTAGGCTATAAGTAAGCAACAGTCTGTCATGGGAATGAAATAACGTTCTTCCAATATTCCTTCCATTTTCATTCCTATAGGAGAACATATTTCACACTAACATTTTCACATTTTCCCTTGGGAAGAATACACTGGGTGAGAGAGTGGAACATTTGTTTAGCTTTCATTGTATTAGGGAGCTAGAGGAGTGATATTATGTCTATGTTAATAATTTTCCAGGGGACAGAAAAATAATTTATTATGCCCCATAACTGAAATTGGAAGATGGAGAAAAAAGACTTAAACACTTCAATCAAGATGATCTTCTTTTACCTCTGAAAAATATGTCCTCATTTGTCTTCCTTCTACTCAGATAGCTGTGACTAAGTACTATTATATGAATGAAATTATACTAGATTTTAAATAAGAGGTGATAATATATTTAATATAGCTATATATCACTGTACTTTCATGAAGCTCTTGCAACAACTATTTGTTCATTTAAAACAGTGTTTTAAAACAGTCTCAGATCACTTGCCCTATTTCTTTTCACATGGCACAGAGACATAGGTAATTCGTGAGCTTTGTGGATAGAAGGATTATGATTGTGTTCATATTCTCTCAGGACTGTTGTAAACGTATGTTCATAGACCAATTGAGATAATTTTATAATTTATACTTAATGCAAATGAATGGGTTAAAAACAAATCCACAAATCTAACAGCAAATATTTTAAACAATAAGAAAATTGTCAAAAATTCCCTATCTTGTTTCAATTCAAAATATACTTAGCACAACTTAGTTGTAGACATTCTAGGTAGAGGCATAGAAAAATAAAACATAGTGTCCCAGGGTAGTTACAGTCTACTGTTGAATATAAGGCCATAGATGAATGGCTATGCAAGGCATAATATGGTTCATGCCACATGACAGGTGTAGATTATCTACTCCTGTTTGGCAGGTATAGATCACAAATGCCATGTGATTTAAAAGACATGGAGTTCATGTGTGATTCAGAGAATCAGAAGGGCTTCATAAACAGTTGAAATTTCAGTCACACCTAAATAAATGAATAGAAACAACTTCAACACATAAAGATGGAGAGAAAGAATTTAGAATGAGTGAAGGAAAGGCTATGAATGAGCTCAGCCAGTCTGTGTCGAGGCACAGTGAAAAGAGTAAGAGCTGGTGTTAGACAAACATGCATTCACTTCCGGGTTCTACTGCTCTGCGGCAATATGACAGAATGAAATTTACTTAATGTCTTTAAACCTCAATTTTTTCCATGTAAAATGAGAATAATAAAACTAACTTTAATTGGCTTGTTTTAAATGAAATGATGTATGCAAGTATTTAGCATAGAGTCTGGCCAATAGAGCGGCTTTTATTATTTCCTCTCCTGTAGTCTCCTTCACTTTTCTCTGCTTTACAAATCCCATACTATCATAACTAGGAAGACTTTCAGCCTTCATTCATTCATTCATTCCACAAATATATATTGAGCACCCCTATATTATTCACTTTCTTCTTTTAACATTTTACTGCGCTTGTTTTCAGTGTAGTAATTACATTGAGAACAGAGATTTATTACATTTTCTGCCTTCGTTATTTCCAAGAGTCTCTGCAGTCATGGGTTAGAATGTATTGGCGACCTAGAGAAGTGACAGATGCTAGTGACTGTCAGGTATAAGCAAGAAATCAAGGCAGGAAGCCCATCCTGAGATGAGCAGGTACCCTCTGTCCTTTTAGCACAGCAGGGCTAGAAGATCCCTGACTCAACCAGTTCTGAGTTAATGTAGACAACAGACCCTGGCTGTGGGATTTAATTTCTCATTTTTATTTGTCACTTGAAAGTACCAGCATAATCCAACTCTGGTTCCAGGAAGATCATACCTTGGCACAGTGTGAGAGTGTCATCAGGTGCTCACAGCCCAGTCAGGCTATTTGAAACAGAAGGAAGAATATAAATAAAAGAAACCAAGTGCATTAGCAACTCACTTTCCTCCATATGCTAACATAATCGCAGCTTCTTTTCTTTCCCACATCTCATCGTTTTGTTTTTGTTTGTTTGTTTTCCAGTTTATACTACAGAGAAAGGACAGAATGGGGTTATTTTTTACTACATAGAAGAAAGACACATGGTTGAAGGAGCAGGGAGTCAGTGAAAGTGTCAGATATATAAAGTCACTGCCGAGAAGTCTGTGGGAAAATCCTTCACCCTGTGTGCCAAATGAACAGGGCCTGGGCCTATTTCACTAGGTCAGCTTCCTTGGAATGTAGCCTTGAAAACCATACACACAGATCATCATAAATACAGTTTTACTTCTGCTGCTTGTTTTCCTTTTATTTTTATCACCTTTCATTCTCACTAAAGGGGAAAAAAATCTACTTCTCATAGTTTCTCTGAGGTAAGAAGGAAAGAGACAACAATGTACTCCCACTTTTATAAAATTAAGAATGAGATCAGTCACTGTGTGCTATTGGGTTGGAATCCACTTAATAGGAAGGCCAATGATACCTTTACTACCTTTAATATAGTAATTGGGTTTGCCTACTACCCTTTACAGAAGTCCTCCCAAAAGCTAATAAATGCCCACAATTTTATACAAATAAACAAATGGTACATATTAAATGGAAATTAATACACTAAGCAGAGCTATTTTCTCTCTATTGTTTCTCTTCCCCTACATCATCTAATTGAGTCACTTTGGTAATGTATTTAAGAAAAAAAACTCAAACATTTTTCTTTGTCTTGCCTTTTGTATCTGTTAAATTCAGCCATTACAAACTCATAGACATTATAAAATATTTTATTTAAAAGCCCAGTATTGTTGAAGAAGAAAGAAAAGCCAAGAGTGTGAATTCAAAACAGATTGTTTTCCTCCTAACTCTTTCAAAAGTACCATGTGGACAGAAGTTTTGAATGGTTGGAAGAAAGAATATGATGGCATGTAGGTTATTTTGGAGGTTTTTAGACTAGGATATGACACTGGATTCTAGGACTTCAGCCAAGGAAAAGTGAAAGAGAGAGAGAGAGAGAGAGAGAGAGAGAGAGAGAGAGAGACTGAAAGTTGCTAGTGATAACAACAAGGCTCAGACAGTAGAGGATAACATAAAGAATATAAGAGATGCCAAAAGTCAACTTCTCGGTCTAGCAGATGCTAGATATTCAGTACATAAAAAACATTTTCAGAGGGTGGCAGCATTCTAATTATCATGTTTCTTTCAGATAATGTTATTTATCACTAACAAAGAAAGTGTGTAGAAACACTTCCTAGCT